>JANHGB010041862.1:0-31195 GCA_026283785.1 Coracopsis vasa
CAGCACGACAAGGGACATGATTCTTCCCTTTTACTCTGCCCCTGTAGGACCCCAGCTGCATTCAGGTCTGGGACCCCCAACATAAGAAGGACGTGGACCTGTTGAATGGAGTCCAGAGGAGGGAACAAAGATGATCTGGGGGCTGGAGCACCTCTCCTATGAAGACAGGCTGAGAGACCTGCATTTGTTCAGCCTGCAGAAGGCACCTGGGAGACATTATTGCAATCTTCCAGTATTTAAATTGGTCCTGCAAAAAATCTGGAGAGGGGCCTTTTACAAGGACACATAGTGATAGGGCAAGGGGTAATGGTTTTATAGGGTAAATTTAGAAACAGGGTAGATTTAGATTAGACATTAGGAAGAAATTTCTTACTGTGAGGGTGGTGAGGCACTGGCACAGGTTGCCAGAGAAGCTGTGGCTGCCCTGTCCCTGTCAGCGTTCAAGTCCAGGTTGGATGGGGCTTTGAGCAGCCTGGCCTAGTGGAAGCTGTCCTTGTCCATGGCAGGGGTGTTGGAACTTGATGAGCTCTGAGGTCCCTTCCAACCCAAACCATACTATGATTCTATGATTTAAGAAGGGGGAGGAGAGGGGAGGAAGGAGTGGAGGAAGAAAGGAAAGGCAAACCTGTTTCTGTGGTCATGGATGAGACATTTTGTGGAAATATTTACTCTTGGTGATGCATTTTAGTTCTGCTAGGCAGAGTCAGAGGTAAATCACCCTTGTTGTCTCCCAGGAGCAAGACGAATGAAAGGGCACAAATGTCCCTTCTCGTCCCAACAAATAAGCACTCTACAAGATGGAATTTTAATAGTGCTTTAAAAAATGTTGAGGATTTTAGTGGCAATCAATAACAGTTTACAAAAATGTACTGTGCAGGTGACTGAAGCAAAAGACAGAATATCCATAGGGGAAGGAAAGGTTCAGATAATTTTCTCAAAGCTGGAAGAAAATTCTCATAAGACTCAATAAACGCAGAAAGTTATTGGTCTGGACAACAGGCCAAGAATAAAAAAACCAAAAAGCTTTCAGTTTCCCAAGGGAGACCAGAGAGGGTTAATCCCTCTGAGTTTATTTGACCCTTCATTAGTATATATTCCTCATGTAGGAATTGAATTTTACATGAATGATGAGGTCATCCAAAGTAAAGCTAACAGTGGTAATAAAAGGTTCTCACAAGGCCTAAAACTTCACATTTTGAAACATGAGGAAATCCCTAGGACTTGGGAGCAGTGAAGAAAATTTTCTTTTTGCAGGAACTGAACATTTGAGGGGGCCTCTTGCGCTGTTTCCTAAAGCAAACAGCCTGGGCTCACCTCGAGGAGACATTGGGGTGGGAGGATTGTCAGGCAATGTGGAGTGTCCACGTGCATGTGAAGGCTCCATGTTCATGTGACTGGCGTGCTTCTGCCTGCTGTACCTGCTCTAGGCACTATCCGTGGGGCCCCATTTGTTTCAACATCAGAACAAACATGATACACCAGAACAGGAGGCAAGGAACTTATGTCACTCTACCCCAGCAATAAACCATGTTAAATTTAGACAAATTTAGAAAGGGGCAATAGTTCCTGCTGTCTCCCATAGTTAGATTGTAAACATTCAAAGGCAAGGACTTCTATTTTTTGTGTAAAGAGCACCTGGAAAAAAGTAGTGTTGTGATCTCATCTGGACTCTCTTTGTGTTACTGTAATACAAATAAATCCTAAATGCATATTTGCCTTTAGACATCCAGGAAAAGATGGCTTCTTTCTACGAGAGACCTCCTGCTGCTCATGCTAAGACAATGAAATTCAAAGAACTGTGTGTGTGTGTTTGTGAGAGGCAAGTTCACCAAAGCCTAGAGGTCATTTATGCTGAGCACCAATTGCTGCAACACTCTCCTTTCCTCAGAGAAACCTGAGAGAATGGGGAAAAATTACAAATACCCCCAAATAAGCTACTTAGATAAGACTAAAGGCTGACATTTCTCTCGTCTGTGAATAAAAGATGTAATTTTCTAAATGATACCCCAAATATGCAGAGGCTTTAAGTCATACGACCACCTGCCTTTACACTGACCTTAGTGTAAAGTCTTTTCTCATATATTCTCCTTTTCCTATTCAATTAACTGCTTTTACCTAAACCATCACATGAACAGCTCTTCCTTTCCTTTTCATGTTAAGAGCAAGAGGCAGCAGGACAAACCTGGTGAAGAACGTCAAGGTGAGAACCTCAGGAGAAGAGGCTCTTCCTGAATATTTCCCGCCTTTCAGGGTTGCTGAAGTTCTGAGGGCCACGTCTCTGCCAGAATAGCACCATTATTTTTCAGATCACAGCCAGCAGGGATTCAGTCCAGCAGAGAGCAGTAGGGATTTAGGAACTTACCCATACTGGATGAAAAGGATTCTCCTATTAAGCTAAGAAGGAGATGCTGAGGTTGAAGATAGGCTTGAACTCTAACTTCAAAATATTCAAGGGAATATGATCATTGCAAAATTCACATCTCAAATGTCATCCGTCATGTTATACATAAAATAACCATTATTTGCTTGGCTGTAATGGAGCTTTTCAATACATTGTTTTACATGGAAAAGAGGTTGACACAGTTTTTGACTAATATAGTAAATAATCCTCTTTTAGAAAAAAAAATATCCATTGATAACAAAGATACCTATATTAACACCTGCCAAACAATTCTTTTGTGACACATTACTAGTCATATTAGCTAATGGTTAAGTTATAGTGAACTCTGAATACATGATTTCCTTGGTTTATCAGATTTCCAAAGAACAGCACATCCTTAAATGTTTAACGCTTGACTTGATGAGGCGACTCTGTTTCACTCTTATATGCTATGGAGATAATTCAAAATTATATGTATATTTGTTATTCTTGTTGCAATTATTTAACAGAAGGTGAATATGTTTTTATTCTCTACTTGAAGTTTTAAGATCTTAGCCATAAAAGGTCCAGTTTGACAGTGAAGCTGTCACAGAAATGTCTTTTGTGATATTTTGCAGCTTTTCTTATACTGACAAACCTGTAGCATGGCAGTAACTGAATTTGTAGAAAATAAGAAAGAAATTTGGTGAAAATTGTATGAAAACCCACTTGGCAGAGTAAAGATGCAGTAGCAATCTTGTCCCCTTTAGGGAAAGATCAGGGAAAAGAGAACTGTTAAGCAGCTTAGATCAATATAAGCTTTTATGAAAGTAAATTTCTGGGCCAACCTGACATAATCAGGCCCCCTTTTCCTGTAAAACTAGGGATGATTTTGAAGAAACATTTCCCCCCAGGAAAAAAATAATCCTCATGGTTTCTCACAAACTCTTTTATGTTGAATGTGTTTCTGATTTTACCCACTTTCCCCACAGGCCATACCCTCCCTCTCAGCATTTCCTCCAAGAAGATTAGAATGTGGGCGATAAGAGGGCAGGAAAAGAAAATCAATTCTCTAAATACTTACAAAACCCCATGATTTTTAACAGGAAATATTCATAAATGCAGAAATTCCACTGCATGTTTCTTGTAAAATCCCCTTTCACACCTTCCTGTCTCATGAGGAGACCAACAGCCAGCTGCAGTCTGATGCTTCACAGATGCCCAGGCTGCAGCAAGCTACATAAACTGTGGGCAAAGTCAAAACTCAGATGTAGAAGAACCCCCTCATCATTTTGATGGGTTCCTGCCTCAAGCAAGCTTACCCTCCCACTAGGTGGAAGTTGAACCCTAACTGGAGGCTCTACTTTGGCCCAAAGTGCCCCAAAAGCTCCTAGGCTTTGCTTGGTGGGTCTTCTCCTCCATATTGATGGGAACATCTTCATGGACAGATATCCTAACAAAACACTGCAACCCACCAAATTGCCAGGTGCCCAAGGTTTTGCACAGGACCCGTGTCATGGTGAGGTGGATCAGTATGAGAAGGGTGATGTGTTATGCTCCAGTCACTCAGCTGCAGATGAAGATCCAGTTGAGGCAAATTAGATGATGCATTCATTTTCTGCATGTTTTCCTAATGCTTTCTCAGTTCTGTAAGCAAACAAATGATGTTTCCTGAGAGTTCTATTTCACTCAGATATGTTGCTCGTGAGAAGATGACTTTTAGCAAGAAGCTGCTTGTCAGTTCTTGGGCATGGTTATGTAAGAAGCACCTCAGGAAGTCCACCTGATATCGTTACAGTCCCACACACCCATTAATACCTAAGTGCTTTCAAATGGTTTCAACACCAGCCCATTAAAAGCTGCCTTTTATTCTAGAAATGCCGAAGAGCAAAGGTTAATTACAGCTGCTGTAGTCAATTTTCAGTGTGTCTGAGTAGCCTGAAGAGTTGGTAGTTGGTGGATTACTGTCATCTTCCTGGGAAAAATGGGAGGGGATGTGTGAAAATATAGCTGAATTACAGCCTTGTTCCTCCACGTCACTTTTATCTGTTACTGCCAGGGTCACTACTGGATCCTCTGGACTAATTTTGATTTTGGAAACAGTTATTTCAGATGCCTTGGGATGTCAGCTATCTTTATATGTACTCACAGACGCATACTGACTTGCTGGTAGCTGGCTACTGCTAAAGGTATAAGGAAAGAGACAGCAGGCTGTATTTTTAGAGTTTCAAAGTTTCTCTGTGGCTAAAATTAATTCATACTTTTAAATCTTCTCTTCCTGCTGGCTCTGCTCAAAGTTTGCCACGTTTCTTTAACACTCAGATTGTTCTTGTGTTTATTTATTATTATCACAAATTTAATTTCTAGGACTCTGTACTCAAGGTAAAGCTAGAGATGGCAGCTGATCCTTTGATGAATAATACCACCATTAAAGTTAACTTTTATTTTTCCAACCTGATATATTGTCCTGAAGCTTGCATCTAAGCATCTCTAAGATGGGGAAAAAGTCTTGTAATTTAGTACAGACATTAAAACCACGGAAAGAGTGTCTAGGAGCTAAGCAAAGGAGTCTGCTCATCTAGTGGAGCAATTTAATAACTCAGAAATCTACATAGCTGGCATTGATTCCAGTTGTAACTAAATCACATTCAAAAATTGAGCAAATAATTCAGCTTCAAGCCTCAGTTACTGGCTGTCATCTCTGAAGCGGGCAGGGAAGTGGTCTCCAAGCTCTCAGATGTACAGGCTCCAACATTTCTCATGAGGGAGGTGGAAGTGGTTGCCTTTGGCTGCCTGCCCTACTCCTCTGCTAGAGTAACTGACCTTGTGTGGTGGCCAATGAGCATGGACCTGCCCATGGACCTGCCCCTCTGCTGTGGCAGCTTGCCATTCACTGCATCAAGTCAGATCATCATTTAAGTTTACATTGAGCTTCACAGAGTACATAGAAGTCTGTGGACAGTAGTTTAATTATTATTTTTTGAAATAGAGGAGTAAAAATTTTATGCAGGAAGTCAGAACAGGGTCCTGATTTTACTGACTTGGATACATACTGATTTGTTTGACTCTTTGATGGTATAGCTGCTGTGTTCGAGGTCATTCAGCTACCCAAGTGTGCCAAAGAATAAGTGCATGAAGGATTACAAGGATATGTTTCATGTACTGTTCAGCTACTTAATAAAATCACAAACGGGTTTCCCCACACTCAGAGGACAAAAAGTCCTACAAGAACTGATAACTCTGAGGGCTGAAAGGAGTGTGTAAACTTCACCAGTGCATTAGTGGAAGTGCCAGAGGTGATTCTTCTAAATGCCTTCAAACAGGTGTTGCTTTGCTAAGAATCTCGTTGTGAATGTAGGACTTTTATTAAAGGCAACATCACTAGAGCAAAACCTGAAAAGTTTGGGATTATATATTTTGCATGAATTTACTTTTCTCCATTTTTGTCCAGTTCTTTTCCATTGTAGCTTTCTTATAAGTGGCACGGGGTTGCACCGTATGACGGACAACTCTGGCTTCCCCTGGTCTGAGGCAATGTCGTTCTAAATGTAGTTATAAAGGAGAGGAGCTTGAGTGTCTGCCAGGGTGATGGGAGCTGTGTGACAGGGGTGAAATAGTGGTCTATCAAAAGCTACTGAAGCTGGTATCTGAAAGCAAGAATGAAGAAATGTATGGATGGTAAATTGAAGTGGAAAAGCAATGAAGTGCATACATATGAACAAAATACCACTGGAAATGTTTGGAAAGTAGGTTAAGACTGAAAAAAGTTGAGGATTCTGACAGTAGAGCAGGGTATTATAAATCTAAATGGAAAGACTGCTGCCGTACTGCATTTACCTGCAGGTTTGTAAGTTAGCCTGTTAGCAACTTGCAAGGAGGCAAGAGATTTGCAGTCTCTCTTGAAATCACTTTTGATGCAAAATAAGAGAGTACGTAAAAGGCCTACCTCTCCAGAATTCTTCTTAGTCCAACATAATTTGCCTTTCCTGTAGAGGACACATCTCTCTTGGGGCCAGCTCTGTACTGGTTTCTGAACAGCCTCCCTTGATGGAGGTGTTGTCAGTACCGGTGCGGTCTGTGTTACAAACAGTGGCCATAAACATCATTTGCAGAGTCTTGTTGTGAATCTTCCTGACTGCCACTGGCTAAAAGAAATTCACACATTCTCCCTGAGTTTCCTTCCCAGGAGAAATCTCCTCATAACTTACAAGTGGGTGCTGCAGACTGTATAAGAGAGAGAGACAGAGAAATGCATTCAGAAAAACGTGCATTTTCATGGTGAAAAAGAACAAAGTGTCCCAGTCTGAGCCCTGTCTTTTACCCTGTGCTGATCTCCATTTGCAGAACTGTGCAAGCATATAGGAGATTTGCCCAGACACATTTTATCCTAATAGCTGTTATTTGGGAAATGGAAGAAAAATATTTGGCTGCCAGCAATAACTAGAAAATTGTAATCAATAATCAAATAACTAGCACCCTTCTCCCCCACAGTTAAGCAAGCATTAATAATTAGTCGTAACACAAGGCTGTAATTCATTACAATGACAAATTATTTGTTAATATCCATAACATTTTGCCATAGCAATTAGTCATTCTTGTTTTACTTATCTGGAATTCTTACAAGACAACCATGAAATTGTAAAACATAATTATTGACAGCATTGATAGCTGGATTAAACTTTTATGGTTTTGAGGGCAGGTTTCAGAAAGACCACAATTTATTAAATATTATGTTAATAGTTTGCCACCCAAGTAAAAGAAATGCATGCTCAAAACAAAAATATATTATTTTTTTTTTACTTTTGGGAAAAACTATGAATTGTGGTCCTTCAGGAAACATCAAAGTTTTCTTCTTTGAAAGAAAACCAAACAGACTATTTTGTCTGTATGGGATGTAGACATCAACTCAACAGTGACCAACCCACCCCCTCACATGCTGAACTGATTAATTCTTTGCCAGGAGGGATCATGAGAAACCCAGATTTAAATAGCCTTTCAAAGTTTCATTCGTCTACAAAGACTGCTGCAGTTGGTTTGATCAGTCAGAAACCTGATCTCTACATTCTAGTAAATACTAGAGAAGAAGAAAAGTTGTATCTTTTATCACAATATGTGGTTCACTCTGATTTGCTCCTCCTGCTTGTGTTTTTTGTCTTGTGTGTGTTTGTTATTCTCAGATATAAAATAGGTGGCAAGGAAGAGCAGGCTTCATGGTATACAGTGAATGGGTGAAGGGGAAAAATTGGCATCTGAAATCCAGGTCTGCTCCTTCAGGTGGCTCAGATCTTGTGCTTATTTCTCTGTAGGAACTGGGGAAATGAAATAATAACATTGAACGAGTGCTTCACTTAGAGCTGGCGAATATATTAAGAACTTGCTCCTTAAGGTGACAAATCAGGATTTTCTTGTGTGTCATCTTTATTCTTAGGTATTTGTAACATAATTCTCAAACTGTGGCTAGTTTCTTCTGGGGAAGATTTCACAAGAAACTGCGAGTTCAATTCCAGTTTTAAAATTTAATGTAATTCTACACAGAATCCAAAATGACAAAGGATGACATTGTTAAAAGCAATTTTGCATTGCAAAAAAAATCTTCATGGAAAATGGGAACTTAATACCCATTTACTTTTAGTGGTACTTAGCGCTCTTAAGTTTCTAATGTTCAGCGCATAGACAATGTTAACATGGTGCAGATACCTGTGACGGGCTGCCCAGGGGGCTCTCTGGCAGGGATGACCAGCAACCATATAGCTACCAGACTGCAGTGGGACAGTTTGCCTTCCTCTCTACTTTGTGCTACTGCAGAGGCAGAGGCTGACACTTCCCAGGGTCATTTCCATGACATCTCCCTCACTGGGGTTGAACTGAAGCATGTATTTCAAGGATATTAAAACTGTCTTGAATTTCCCCATTGTCTGTCACGTGTGGTATGCTATAGCACTTCTCTCTTCTGGGTAAATGATGGAAGCTCTTGAACAAAACAAGGTAATGGATGCCCGGTAGGAATATTTTATGGAGTAAACAGCTGCACTGAAATGTTAAGATTTGAAAGGACATTCAGAGTGCAGGCAAGACACCTGAATGCTTCTTTAATACTGAGTATCATGAAGCTACAAATCAGGACAGCTGAAGCCTGTGGTTTTTGTATGAAGAAAAATTCAAATGAGCTCTTATTAAAATTTTCATCCATCTTTAGTTACGGGAGTAATGAATCAGAAGCAAATTAAGCTGAAAGCAAAAACTGTATCTTGTCATGTGAACATAACATCTGAGCCCTAGTGCCCATGACTATAACACCTATGCTTTAATTTGGGCCTGTATTTTGTTTTTCACTTAAAGACATTATGTTAGTGCCAGATGATATCTTTTATTTTTAGATCAACACATTGGACTCCCAACTATTATCTAGAACTTCTGCAAAAATACCGAGTACATGCTAAAGTACAAAACTATGAATCCACTCCCAGATGCTTTTTATCAGCCTCTTTTTCCTGACCTATTGGATGTGATACACAGCCAGCTTCTCTTAGGGTGGGCTGAGAGCTCCCACACTCGATGTTACTTGCACAACTTCTGGGCAAAATCCTAACATCACTGATTCTCAGTTCCCTGTTTATTCTCATAAAGCCAAGATTTTACCTTAAGAATATGTTATTGCAGTACACTTGCAAAAAAAGAAGTTTGTCAGACAAAGCATGTACTTATTCTGAAAGAAAACTGTATTTACAAATCCTATTGTTTCATCATGATCATAAAAGCTCAGAGTCCTTAAGCACCATTCATTTTTTCTCAGTCACAACCACGAAAAGGCAAGGAGAATTTGCAGTTACCTGTTTCAGACTAGGTTTTGTGAAAGTGTAAGGACCTTCTAGAGGGGCCGATTGTAGAAAATTACCTTGCATTGTATGAGCATGAGTTGATTAAGTTTAAAATAAATAGAGTCATTTCAGGAGGGTAAATTTGTGAAATTAAAGGAAGTGATTAGTAAAGTCAACTGGACTGAAGTGCTCAGGGGTTTGAATGTGGAGGAGGCTTGAAGTCTCCCTTAATCAAAATTACAAAGCCTAGCAGGAATTTGCCAAACAAGCAGAGGGAGAAAATTGTAAGGAAAGGTTCCCAAAGGTATGTGAGTCAACAGCCACCTCCAAATGAGGAGTAAGCACACAGAAAATGAAAAATTATTATAGGGATATATCAGCAAAGAAGTCAGTTCATACAGATCAGAAACCACAAGACAAAGTAAAAAGTGCCAGACATCAGAGTGAAATAAACCTTCTAAAGCAAGTGTTAAGATGTATATAAAATTAATTAGCCTTTAAGTGCAGTGCTTGAGAAATGAAGTAGGGGTGGAATATATTCAACATGGGGTAGATGTTCAAGTTGACTGAATGTAGCTCAAATATAAAAGTAGCATTTTTTTATCAGAAAAGTTAAATATCTCCTGGGAATCAGAAGTGGCAGCAGAAGGCATGACAAGAGAGGTGGAAACCAGCTGGGGGGAGGAATTTTTTCTAGAATCCTGAAATAATTCTGAAACAGCAAATCACTGCGTATCAAATGCGGGAAGTAACAAATTCAGTGCATATGTTGAAGGGAATGAAAAAAAGGGATTCATGCACCAAACAGCTTGTGTGGGTACACGCTCAGCTTCCAGAAAGCAGCCTGCAGAGTGCAGAACAAAAGAGGGTTATTTCATTTGGCCATACTTGTCCAAAGTTGCTGGCTGCTTAGATCTTGCTGATCACCACTGCTCCTATAGGTGTTGAGGGAGCAGAGCATGTGTCTGGGAGCACCCTGGGATGGCCTGGTTGAGCAGCTGGAAACTCAGCCTTGGATCCTTCCAATCCCAGACCTTTTCCCAGACCCTGGACTATCAAGGAGCAGGCACCAGTGGGCCTGCTTTGGACTTCTGTTTGCAGCAGTAGCAGGGACCCTTGTTCCTGGAACCAGATGGGGTGATTGTGAAAGGTGGAGTTGGTGCATTCCCAGCCTTACATGAACTTGAGAGTTCTCACTGGAGGGCACTGATTTCTGTACGTAAATGGAGGCCAAGGGCTGAGTGATGGATGCTGGAGCCAAAGCTGAGGGAGAGGATGCAATACAAAGACTGAGCACATGCCACAGGCAAGAACAAAGAATTTGGCATGAGAGAGTCCTAGAGGATGGTTCTGGAGTTTCTCCTTTTCTCTCAATATATCCTGTGGTTTCTTTGTGGAAAATGAGCATCAGAAAACAAAGACAGGAATTGAAATTTGACTATAAAGGACTGTTTGTTAGTCTCACTCAGTAGAAATTAAGAAACTAGTAGTGCTGAATTTCCTGTATTATAGCTCTGCTCTTTTTACACGTAGCCTACCAAATCTTTTGAGCATAAAATTCACTGCTTTTCAGGCTAATGAATTACTAAGTAGCCTTCCATAAAGAAAATTGAATGAGCACTTGGTGGATGAGGAAATGATTTTGAAAGAAATAATAGTAAAAACCAGGGATGAATAGAAAAGAGGACAGAATTCAATAAAGTCTTTCAAAAAGCAGTTCACACCAGACTAACCCAATATTTAAATGACAATAAAACTACTGATTTTCTAGAAAAGTGAAAAGCAGTACAATAAATTGAATCCCTGTTACTATCAGTAGTATTTTGCTATCAGTAAAGTATCTGGTATACGCCACATGGGAAATTATTGCCTCATATAGAGAAGATGCAGATTAGGGCAAATACTGCGAAGTGGCTGAAGACCTGGATTCTGCTGCAAGGGAAACAGCTGTGCAGAGAATAGATGGTGTTCCTCAAGGTTCAATCTCAGGACTACTCAGATTCAGTGCTTTCATTAATGGTCTTGATGAAAGGAATAAGCCTGTGCTAGTGTGAAAGTTCTTGATGATGCGTGCCTGGGAGGCACCACCAGTGCTGAGGAGGACTGGATGATTGCATGGCAAGAGAAATGTCTTTGTGCAGCAAGAGATTTGTAGCAAAAGTATGAAATGCAGACTACAAGTACAAGATCATGGAGTGAGATTCAAAATATGCACAGATAACATGATGTTTAAATATTAGACTTGAAATTGAATTAACTTTAGGGTGTCAGGCATGTAGCCTGACTGTACAGTGAAGTGACACTATAGACACTTATGATGACCACTTATACACTGTTGTATAGCTGAGAAGGAACTTCTTAGAAGCCGTGACGTTGAGCAGGGGAACACAAAAAACTATCATCTATCATATATCATAAGAAGGAATTTGAAGGAGATAAGAAGCATCTTTCTGTCTTGATTCAGGGAGCATGTGTAAAAGGATCAGTGAGGGACAACAGCCTGAATCTTTACAGATACACTGGCAAAAAAGAGAAAAATAAGCATTCAAGACTGGCAGAGCTGGAGCAAGAGAGCCAGGAATTATGTGACAGGAGACACGATAGATGTAACTATTATGGTAATGCTGCTTTGGTCTGCTACAAGAAAATTTAAAGCTGTGCATATTTTTATAACCCATTTGCTTTACCTCAGCTTTTTCAGATATGCCTTGATGTAGGGCAGGATGTTCTGCATAGTCATATTGAGAAATTCTGTTTGCCTGCAGCATTCTAAAGCTGCTCGTAGATAACTTCTTAATCCATTACCAGGAAAGATATTTGGCACATTCACTTGCATTAATTAAGCAGATGTAGGAATAGATGGGTCATTTTCCAACAACACTTCAGGACTTTTTGAAGAATCTTTTTGAGCACTTCCTGTTTGTTGTTTTGGGTTTCTTTTTTTTCCTTCGTAAATAATAGGAAATGAACATTGCTTAGATTATTGATATATTTAGTTAGTTGTCTATCTAAACCATTTACTCACAACCTTTTTTTTGTTTCTTATTCCTGCTGATCAGCTGTACATCAGCTGTACAGTGGTAAAAAAGTGCTATTTTGGAGGGGGAAAGTACCTACTCAGAGTAAAAACATTTATACGTATTAGGAAATTATTATTTATGTATTATTTACATTTTTGAAAACATGGCAAATGCTTCATCACAATTATTTTCTAACACCCTGACAGAACCTCTGCATTTCCTGAAAATTATTTCCTTATTTAAAATTTAAGCCTTCCTATTTCTCACATTCTGAAAATAGATTTATTGTATGGAACAGTATTTTCTAAACCATGCAAAGTGAATGGTTGTGACGAGTCTGCACTGCAGTCCCAAAATCATGACAGTGTGGTGTAGATCTGATGCCCACTTTAATATGGATTTTAATACAACTGTGTTGAGGTACTAGGGCTAATTTACAGACATGCACATGACTCCGTTGATAATGCCTCTGTTTAGAGCATTGCATCCAGGAGGGCTCCAGGAAGTACAAAGCTTTCTACACACCCTTCTTTCAGCTGTCCTCAAAGAAAACCTGTCTTGAAAAACACAACATACCCCCCAGTTGTTTTTATCAGTAACATTTGCTATTTAAAAACTTCTTTTCAAACTGTGGTGCAAAACACTCTTGTATATGCAAATAAATCTGGAGCATGACATGTTTCTCAAATGGGATATTGGCTCTGCCCTGAGGAAGTGTAAGGTATCTAAGCTCACAATGAGCCAGGAAGAAAACAAACATAGCTCTACTTGTTGAACTTTTTTAGTAGTTTAATTTGAGAACACCTTCATGTTATGATAACTGGAGCAGAATTTCCGGCATATATCTGCTAAAACATGATAATGTCTTTTTTTTTTTTTTTTTGTGCTGTTAAAGATTTTTTGATGTCTTTTTTTTTTTTGTTGTAGATGCTTTCAAAAAAAGAAAAATCTTTGAACTTTGGAGTTGCAAGCTCTCATAGGGCAATAGGTACTAAGGAGAAGATTTTTATTAGATCCACCGAGATTATCAGATTCATGATACAGGGTATAGGCACTTTGATCCTTTTTAGCTTGGTGACATTTTTTAGTTAGAACCCTTGCTTTTACATGTTGTTTATGGGACAGTAATCAGAGATTTTTTTCAGCATTTGGTCCTTTTCACTATTTTCCAAGGACTTGCCCCAGATTAATCAACACATTTCCAAGTCTCAGAGTATCTGTTTGAAGAAATGCCTATTATTTTTCTTTTTTTCATTTTTTTGCATGTGGGACAGGAAGGCTTTGCAAACAAATTAAGTAAACTCAGTTACTCATCTTGGACTTATCCTTTTTGAAGACTTTTCCCGTATTATGGTTGGTAAAAAAACAGGAAAGTATTTTGAAACTTGGCTTCTTTACCCTCTGTGAGGATAAAGGATCCTCTCCAGAGCCTCACCGGGGGCTGGGAGAGCTCCTTTTCCATGGAGACATGGTGGGATACACAGCCCGATCATTACAGTCACATTAGCATGTGCTCTGCATCTTGCAGCCTCATCCTATTTTGTTACTAGTGGACAGTTTACTGGATGGATTGAAGAGGCAGATGCAGGAGGACAGTTTGGTTCACACTATTTAGGAGCTCATTTTGGCTTTTAACAGCTGGCCTGCATTTGGGGGATCTCACAGCTGCACTGATGTAAACAAAGCCTTTTGCAGTTTTTGGCTGGAGGAAGGACAGCCTCCCCCACATCTGCAGACCTCAAAACAATGCACACCCTGCGCTATGTGCAAAGCAGCAGCTTCATTGTCTGTTGGTTTAGAGAATGTGAGACCCCCATCCAGCTTCCTCCTCACTCCCACACTCTCCCACTATGACTGCATGGCAGCGAATCTGTAGGGGTAAATCTGCATTGCCTTGGGATGATAACTTGGAATGATGCTTTGCTTGGCAGACATGTGTGATGCTGCAAGCGTGGGGTCCAGCCATGCCCACAGAGCTGGGGCAGCAGCAGGTGGGAAGAGAGGGCTGTGCTTCAGGCACACTGCCTCCTGCTCTTCAACAGCTCTGCAGAGGAAATCTTTTATGTCTTCTTCCCTGCTCCCTGCATGCTCATGTGATGGCCAGAGACAAACAATCTAGCTATTATTGTATTACCCAACACAGAAAAAAACCCCCAGCTAATCTTGTTTTGTGTCAAGGGAAAAGAAAGTTGTTTTTGTTTTTTTAAACCCCAAATGAAATCATGGTACTTTATGGATATTTGTGTCATCCTAGTAGAATGATTCCATTAAGACTAAAACAAAGGCTTCTTTCTGCTAATAACCTTTGAAATGAAATTTGTTTTCTCAAGAGTCTTTCTTTTAAATAGGAATATTTTCCTTAACTCTAGGATAGAAAAGCTGGTATTGTTTTACATAATTAATCAACAGAAATATGTATTAAGGTAAATATGCGGCTATGTTATTCGTAATGGACAATGACTAATGTTACTGATCTGGGAGATACATGCTTTTAAGTTAATCAACTGCTTGTCTTTGAAAGCTTAAGAAAAGATAGTTTACAGTTAGAGGCATTACCCTAAATGAACTGTAGCTAAATAACATCAGTGTGTTGAATTCAATGTGATCTTAGATAAAAATGGTAAATAATTTCTTTAAGCTCCGTACAGAAAATAATTTCTACATGCAGGAAATGTGGTCATAGATTAAATTAAAAGTTACAGCAGAAACTTTGAAATTTGATTACTACCTAGGTTATAGCCACACAGATGTAAAGAACATAAGAGCTATGTAGCTTTTAATCACCTCTCCTTGTGCTGTTGTTCTCAGCACAGATGTTTGCTGTGGGAACAGCATCTCCTTATGGGACTCGGCACTACAGATTACTTCCTGGAAAATTTGGCACAGGGCTGGCTTAGAGGGAAGTTTGCAGATTTTGGTTTTGTGGTGGCAAGTGGGAGAGAAAAGGAAAACAAAGTATGTAGTAAATGAAACAAAAAGACAGGCAACTTACACATCCCTTGTCAGCTTTTAGGGGAATAAAAGCACTTGAGATTTTGCTGTGTCTTACCAGAATAATAAGAACTACATAATATTTGGCATACCCAAGCCCAAGAAAAGCTTAGGTAGATTAAAGGAGCGACATTAAATCCCCTGTCAAGGAAGGAAGAGCCTGGCCAGGCTTTGAGAGGACGCACATGAGGGAAGATCAGTCTTCTGTGCTGGATACACTGCCTTGCTGCTAACAAACTCAAGCAGATGTGAGAAATACAGCATGAATGAAAGCTAAAGGAAGACGCATCTGGTGAAAAACATTTAAGGGAAAATATAGCGGTGCCTTTATTTGTTTTTGCTGCTTCCTAAAGGTCTGGTGATGCAGGCCTCCCAGCGTCCACTTTTGTCAAGCCGATTTTATCACCTGGAGCTGCACAGCATCAGATAAGGACAGTGTGTTGGAATTTATAGGGGAGGTTGTTTGTAGTGTCTCACCTATCTGGTCCTGCTGCCAAGGGGTCAGTGGCTGCTTAATGACAGGAATTCTCATTTTTAAAAGCAGTATGGCAGGCCAGTTTCTGATAGCTTTGTTGTATGCTGTGGGACTATTCACAAATGTGACTGGTTATATCTTTATGTACTACACACCATGAATAGCAGCAGAAACTGGATAGCCGGAAAATAGTCATATCTGTGGTGGTAACAGTGTGAGAGACCCTAGTGTCTTAAACCCTGTGTTCAAAGATGGGAATGGAAAGACTACCAGTACCCACAGCTCAGGAAGAAACCCATGTAAGGAGGATTACATTCAAGGTTAGACAGGCACTTCTGTGGTCTTTGATCTTGGTTTCACAGATGACAGCAGGTTGCTAAAAGCTTTGAGGCTTAAGAGCAGAGAGGATTTTTTTTAAAACAGGTGGGAGTCACACCACGTAAAATGCAGAAGGGATAAGTGAGGTGACTACTGGCGCGTTTCAGCTAGCTGGCACTGACCAGCGTGGAGAGGGCTGCACTTGAATGCTGCTCAGATTTCAGCATCCCTTCTTTCTTATGGCTGGATGAAACTGAATACTTTCTGTCTAAAAAGACACACTTCGAGCGAGAGTTAGAGGTAGGTGTAACTCCAGCAGGGTGTAGAGGGTGACCAGTTTCAAATATTTGCTCTTGATGCTTTCTTTCGCCTGGAGTACGTGCCTTGATTTATGGAAAATCTGTCTCCTTACGTCAACAGTTGCCATCAACAGTTGCACTGGCATCTAGCAGAAGCATGAGATGCTGATGGCAAACTGGCCCATCATCAGGCGTAGCCCAGGCTCTCACCAAGCAAACCCAAAACAAAGTCTGGGATCTGAGTAAGAGAGAGCAAGGCTCAAGATGCCCTACTGACTATCCTGATATCACTGTGGGGGCAAACAAAGGTCACCCCTCCCCTGTCTCTTATCCCAGAAACATTCTTTGGGCCGAAGTGTCAGTTTTTACAAATCCGTATTTTCTAGTCAAGAAACTCAGTAAAATATTGACATCCAGTTCTACTCACAGTGTCTAGTCCTGTTTGCCAACATTTAACTGAGATTGGAAAGTGTTTATTTTAGTCTTAGCAGACTTAGCAAGACTTAACTGAGGAGACAGAGGTGAGAGAGGAAATGCTCTGATGCCAATTATCATCTGTCATCTTAGTTTGCAGGGAAATGGACTTCAGTGGCATCCTTGTTTCTTTTGATGAGGGAAGCACACCGATGTTTGACTTACAGACGTTCACTTCTGCAGCAGTAAATGCCTTCGCAGTGACTGCCTTGTCCTTTTTTGTGCCAAAACCCAACAGGACTACTGGAAATACAAGCCATGCTTTTCTGTTTAAGCAAAGAGAGAGTTAACTCCTTTTCCCAGTCTCCTAGGTTGAGCAGTAAGACATGAACAAGTTCCTTAGCTCCCCCACAGAAGTTGGTAAGCTTCATTCACCTCCATTTGCACTCCACTGTGCTGCTGAATGCAAACCCTCTTCTGTCTGACTGCCTTGCATTGCCCTAAGAAACTGTTTCCTTCACCACAAAAGCTTCATCTGAGAGCTTCAGTCCTTCACTCTCTGTCAGTGATCAGAACTAGGAGACATCTTTTCACCTTTTGCTGTCTGTTTGGGCTGGTCTCTTCCCCGTGACACATGTTGAACATGTGCTGGGTGAGCATTTTCCCTTCTAACATAAGGCACATTCCTGGTTCTGCTGCATCAGCAGTGTCTGACTGGATGGGAGCAAGGAAGGAAATGCTGAATGCATTTGAAAAATCACTGACAACCAGGCAGCTCAAGGACATGACATATAAACCTTTCAGAAAACACTTTAAGGGGCAGATATTCACTTAACCCCATCTGGAGCACGTAGCAAGCTGTTTGCCTTTGTTCATTCCTTTGGACAATTCTATTGACGACAGCTCCGGATACTATTTTTATGAAGAATACCACATGGTGAGCACCTGCATAAGTAATGCTCTCAGTCCACAGCATTTTGTCTTACATGCTCTTTGTAGTCACAGTTTCCATGCTGAGTTGCACAGTTTTTCCCTTTTAAAAAATGCAAAATTGGTGTTTTCTAAGAGTCTGCGTGACAGGTGAAAAACAGTTAAAATATAATAAAAAACCTGAGTGCTGAAAGCAAATAGATTCTTGCAAAATGTCAGACGAAAATGACTCTGATCCTGACAAATTCATTATGTTGTTCTCCTGTAATATCAAAGGAAAGAATAGGGAACAAAGCTGCAATGAGCATCAAAAATATTTGTTCTTTACTGTGAGACAGGTTAAAATGTGCTAACTAGTTATCAGGTAGAGAGAAAGGATATTGTGCCAGGTGCACAGATTGATGGGTTATAAAATGATTTGGAAACTGAAGGTCATATAGATGGCTTACTGCAAATTAGATATTTAAGCAGATGGCATGGGTATTCACTAGTCCACCTGGCTTGAAGAGGGAATTTTCCAATGCTGTACAAAACTGTCAAAGGATAAATTTAAAAAAAATCAGATAAGTGGGCTAAACTGTGCTAATTACTTACTTGTCATTTTCCACATTTCTAATCTTGGTCCTTTTCAACTTATAAGAGTTTGTTTTTCTGTAACATAACCACTAGCCTAGTCATATCGAATACAACAAATCAAAAGCACAGGGGAAAAAATTCTGAGTGAAATTTCACATCCAATTAATATTGCAAGTACCATTGAAATTTTTCCTTTGGGAGAGAGGAAATAATTAAAGTTAGAAAAAAAGAAAATTTAGACAGCCATTCTTATACCTTGTCGCTGACATTAGGGGCAGAGAGGAGGACACGGAAAAGTGAAAACAAGCCATGTGAGAAGGTCAGGATAAGCAAGAGACAAAGTAATGAGATAGATAGAAAGTATGACTCTCTAAATGCAAGCTTTCCCAAAACTGTCTGTGTGTGGACATGCCATGGTTGACCTAGCACAAAAGTAGCATCTACCCTTGTGCTAAGGGGAAATTCAATTTGGTTTGGAGGCAGAGCTAGGAAATTTCTGGCATCTGGCCCTCCCAATAGAACACACTTAGGACCCATCGCTTCTCCGTGTCATATATCACTCTCTTGCTGAGAGAAAGCAATCTTCCTTCCACTGTCAGTTCTTGAAACAGAGGTGGCTGTAACAGAAAGGAAGGGAGTTTTCATTAGCATCACTAAGTAATGGCACATACCCTTTCTAGGATGTGATTCATTGGCATTAAAATTCAATGGCAAGGTGCCACACTTAGAGAGGAGACGTGCATAGCACCATGGGAATGGTCCATATAGTCTCCTGTTGGTTGTTTGTTTGAGGTTTTTTGGTGGGTTTTTTTGCTTGTTTTATTTTTTTCAATCAAACTGAGGGCTCAAGAGGAAGTGAATGCTGAAGAGACAGTAGTGTCAGAGGGCTATGCTGTCACCAAACAAAACATTACTGAAGCAAAAACAGAGCCTCTTTCTCTGCTCCTTGAATAGCCTGAGTCAATTCCTGATAGTGGAAAGGTCAGAATAATTAGTCGGAAGCACTTGGCTTACCATTCAGTGGTGAGAGCAGGGAACTCTGAGAGTGTGGCTTTGTGCTAAGAAAGGATGCATTGCTACATGTTCTTGTTCAGTACAGCACAAAATAAACCTCAGCTATAGAAGTACATGTCATGGCCTCAGGATATCTTTTCTTTGTTGAAAGAGTATGCAGCTATGGTAGAGATGAAGGCATTACCTAGAAATTGAGGGGTCCTGCTGCATAAAGGACATGGCAGTCCATGGGAGTATGTGACAGAGCTGTTTTCCACAACATCCTTCTGCTCAAGAGAGGTAATTTTTTTTCTCCCAATTGACACAGGATTACTTCAAGAAGTACTTCAGAACAGCAAATGAAATGACAATGGCTGTTTCTGAGGTCAAGCATTAACTTTTACTAGAAAAAAAAAATTCTGCATTGTAAGGATCGCGCTGACTACTGAAGGAAAATAGTCAAACACTCAAGAATTTGCATTTTTATTGAGAAAAGTTTTCATGCAAAAATGCATTTACGTTCTTGAACTTAACTAACTGCCTGCTAGCTAGTATAATGACCAGTCAGCAACCTGACTGAAGGTGCAACAGTCCTACTTCCAGGTAGATGGGATTAATGTGATTCTGGGATGTTCAATGTTAGCAACCAGAGTAAAATTTGTTCTCAGCCTTCCCATCATGGTGAGATCTTAGACAAAAAAGAACAATATGTTGGTTGTCCTGTGGCAGGCAATACTTTCCCAGAGCCCTCTGCAGCTTCCAGCAGCTTCCATTGCAGGTGCCCTGAGCCAGGGACAGTGTCCTTGCGTTTGATGTCTCTGATTGAGCGCACACAGCACACAGGAATGAATGGGTAGAAACTGCCCCTTTCAGCATCAAACTGCCTGCAGGCAAGGTAAATGAGAGAAGGCAGGAGTAGAGGGAGAATCTCCCCTCAATTACACAGCCTGCAGAAAGCTAAACCTTGCTGATACTCCCATGCTCATAATGTGCATGTTCTCACCTTCTCTAAGGGCTGGGGGGTTCATGGAGTGCTGGGCAGTCTCTGAATGGTAAAGGCAAGACCTTCCTGTCATCCCTAGAGGAAACTCATGGGGTTGGATGGTCCCAGAAGGGCATAAGGAAACAGAGCACTGCATGATTGTCTGATACACACATGGATCCTGTGATACATCCTTGCCCCAGGCTCTAAAGCTCAGCCCTGCATCCAACTGGGATCTATGCCCATCAGGCACTGCAGAGCTTTTCCTCAATAAAAAACTGCATTAAATGTGTCTTTTGAGATTTGTGCTTATTTTTAAAAGCAATATCTGCCACCAAGTGGAAAATGTTATCACTTCACCAATATTTATAGATAATTACCAGTAATAATCTCAGCATTAATCTCGTTTGTTACTCTGAAAGAGTTCAAAACAACTAGACAGACAGAAGAATGTGGTGCTGAAACATAGCATCAGTCATCTTGCGAGCTCCTTTTCAGCAGGGATTAGAGACCTCTCAAAGGCACAGCCTGCTGTGTGCTTAAACATGGAAAAATGACAGAGGGCTGTGGTGTGGAGACAGCCTTTCATTCTTAGGCACTACAGCCAGGTCTCTTGACACGAAAGACAGCTCTGCTGAAATACAGGAACTGCAGAAATTCACACTCAAATTTAAACTTCTGGAGCCTTGGTTTCAATTTCTTTTGCCAAACCTGATCTGTTGCCTTGACATAGGCCATTTTCTACTCAACCTAGTTGCAAGGTTTAGTTGCAGAAATCTTAGGAGGAGTGCCCTGATGTATCAGTGGTTGATGAGCACAACCAAGTGGGTTTTTTAGTTTCGTTCCCATTCGTTCTACTTTCTAGAAGAGCTTCAGCAGGGACCAGTGTATCTGCATAAACACCTTGTGCTGCTCTCTGTGTGGGCCATTCATCTGCTAATGAAAACTCAGTCTGCCTTGAGCTGAATTTTTCCAGATCAAGTTAAATTTCAGGCTTTCATTAGTTTTGCAGAGTTTTAGTCCATAATGTTAGCAGCTGTAGGGAAGATTCTAAGTAGACTATTCAGATATTTCTGTCCCAGCATATTACATTAGCAAACTCAACTTCACAGCCTACAGAAACCGAGCTCCTGAGCCCAAAACTCTTGTTTGCACTTTCTTCCCTCAGATGGTAGTGTACCACCTCTTCCCCACCTTCCTCCCTTATGCTGGTCCTGAAACAGAGCCGGGGCAGCTTCAGTTTCTGTGACAGGATCTTCTTTCCCTTCTGCCAGAAGTGAGATGAAACTTCGCCTGCCCATGCCTTGCTGCTGGGAGCTCCCTGTCCCTCAAATCTTGGACTCCAAGTGTGTCCACCTGTGTGAAACATGCTCTTGTATGCACATCTTCCCAATGTGTTGGTCTCAACTGCAGTCTGAGCTCTCGCAGTGGGACAGTTTTACTTTGGTTCATCCTTTTACGGGAATGCCAGCTAAGCTTAAATCAGACTTTTAAGGATAAGGAAGTCTGGAACCAAATGAAAAAGGAGAAAAATGCAGTTTGGCTTAAACTCAGTCATCAAGTACCTTTTTCGGTTATGTAGTTTTTCCAGTCAAAGCATATCTTTGCTGCCAGATGTCAGCCCTGGGCTTCACTCTCCACAACAGCACTCTCAGCACCAGACAACGCCCTCAGACAGCTGCAATTCACAATGACACCCTTTTTTTGGACAGTCTCACTCTTTTTTGGATATCCTGAGGACAGATGGCTTGACATTAATTGGCTGCTTAGTAGTACCAGTTTCCTCCTAGCCCTGGCTAAGAGATGCTATGAGAGTTCTCCCTCCATGGGCTTTTGGAGCATTAAAGATTATTTCTTTAGCTCTTAAATTTCCTACTGTGTGGTTGGTGTGAGCTGTCACACCCATGCCCCATGAAGAAGTTAGTAATAACATTTATTAAACTTTATTCAAGCAACAGGCTTTATAACACCAGAAAGCCCATGGTCTCTACGTATGGTAGAGGTGACATAAGCATAGTATGTTGTTAGCTTTATTTAGAGACCACACTTGTTACTAACATAAATGACATATCTCATTAGAAGTTGCTTTGCTAGGACATTTCTGAAGGAATAAGGTTTTATTGAACGTAAAGGTCATATCACCCCACTCCATCATTCTTCTGTCTCCTTTGTCAGAACCTTCCTACTTAGCTTCATGATCTGGTTCCTCTATACCTTCTGGGGCTTCAGCTGCTGTTGCATCACACAGCTGTCCTTTAGTTTGTGAGGTGACTAGGATGTTATTTATTTTATTTTAATTGGTCCTATAGTGGCATTCCTTTCTTCAGGGTGTTGAATGAAAATGAAGGCTTACATTTGTCACAGAAGAGATGACATATTAAAAAGGAGGATATCTTTTTAGGCTGAACATACAAACAACATTAAAATTGAGGACAGTTTCAGTAAGTAAAATATAGAGGTTATGAGGTGGATTTATCTGCTTCAGAAAATATTTTATTTCAACATAAAAATGAATTTGAAAGGAATTGATTTCAATGATTTGATTTCAACTCATCAGTCACACACATTTAAAATATTGCAAACAAATAATTCATTATTTGCATCAGATATATTGGTGCTTAAAAAGGCCTTTAAAAATTATCTTTCTGTCACATATTTCTTATAAATTACTCGAGTGTATGGGTAGACATTGTTTACAACATATTCCCTGACAAATTTTGTTTTTATATAAATGTTTAAAAACTTTAGGGAGCTCTGTACTGTATATAATAATGTGCAATGGGTAATCTTAAAAATAAAGCATTTTTCTCACCACAATTTGTTCAGAACTGCAGCTCAGTTTATTTAACATGTCAGCAAATCCTTTTAGAGATTATGTAGTAATTCCTATGTTCTCATGAGTAACCCAGAATTGCCATGCTACATAGTATTGGGAATTATGCAGATCTATAGGAAAGAAGATAGGAAACTGTTACCATGCCAACTGCATGTGATTAATGACAGCGGCTTACTATCAACCCTTAGCCCCATGGTCTTGCTTAATTTGTGATATCTGTGTACAGGCATCGTCTCAAAGAGACTTCCATTCTCTCTTCTTTGGGAACAGTTTCTTTTAAAATAAAACCCTAAGAATATTCTTATGAGTACTTATTTTATTGTCTCTCATTATTTTGACATTTGTATCAGGGAGCTAAGCCCTCGCTGATGCATATATATCCAGTACAACCACCAGAGAAGGTGTTCTGATTGTCTTTCTATGACCCACAAGGCTATAAGGTGTTTGCCAGAACTGGAGGTTTGAACAAGGTCCCTTATGCCAAAGATGAGTGCGAGGCCTTCAGAAAATCCATCCAAACTTGGTTTTTTCGGGGGAATTTTATGGTTTGTGTTTTTGAAACACAGCAGGGCAGACTCTAACATTGCCGGGAAAAACACAACTAAGCAGCTGGGTGATCCATTTATCATTGTTACAGGTTGGCAGCTGGGTGACCCAGAGGCCATCTCAGGCTAGCTGGAGCCAAAAAATAGTAGCTTCCAATTAATAATACAGTGATAAGGAATTTTCTCTACACTTCTACAAAATACTTCTTGCTTTCATCTTCAAAAAAGGAAGCCAAAAAATCGTGTTCTGCTGTGGTTTAAAATGTGACAGTGCATGATGATCAAAATGTGACTATAAATATAGATATAGGTTGCAATGAAATTGTTGTCTTGGCTTTGTAAAAGGCAGTGGTAACAAAATGAGAGAATAGAATAAGATGATGGAGAAGACTTGGTTTTGCTTCAATGTTAATGATTTTAATCTTGCTGCCTTCTTCCAGTAATAAATTAATGTCTGAGTTTTGTGTATCTTTCAACATGCCAAATCTGTTCATGACAGAGATAGACTATATTCATGTCACAGATTTTGATAGCATCTCTGTATTGCTGCCAATGTGAATTCAGACTCGCGTTCACTATAGGAATAATTCAACTGATGTATCATTATTCTTCAGAAAGAGTATTTGGATATGTTTTTATTGCACTGAGCTAGTATTACCTAAAGAATATCTTCTTCGGACAAAGAATTTGCTGCGTCACATGAAAATGTAACAACCATATGTACTGCACTGTCTTCCAGGCCATTAATGAATATAGTAAATTGCATGAGCTCAAGATACATCTGTGGTTAAATGCTCTTTGATTATATCTTCTTTTTCAACTATGATCCTTCCTCTGCATATGTGACCAGTTTTCCTTCCCACATTTTAGTAGTTTCATGTGGACCAAGTTTCTATAGCTCCTGTATTATGTGACATGAGACAATGTCATGAGCATTAAAAAAGTGAAGATATTTGATATATCTTCCTCTGTTCACAGAGTTTCCTGCCAAAGAGAAAAATTGTATGGGTTTCGTTTGATTTGTTCTTGACAAATCCACCCGGCCTCTTACTTGTAGTCTTGATTTTTACAAATAGTTTGTCTGATTTTCCAGCATTTTCTGGGAACTGATGTTAACCGTCTTCCCAGCTCCCATTCTCTTCTTTTCTACTACTTTTGAGATAGGCTGCTAGTTTGACCTTTTTCATTTTTCCAGTCCAAACATTCTTGAAAGCTTTCTCATGGCAATCAGTAACGCTTTTGCCACTGATTCACCATATTTAAGTACCTGAAGTGAATTCCACTAGGCCTAGCAATTTTGAAAAGAAAAAAAAAATCCAAAACCAAAAGTCCAAACTAAAGTGCTCTGTAGTTTGTCTTCCCATTAAATAACCCAGATTATTATTCCTCATGTCTGATAGCTCTTGATCCCATTTGGCATTTTACTGAAGACCAAAGCAATGGAAGATGCTAAGCACTTCAGCCTTTTAGCTTCCTCTGTTTTGTTTTGTTTTGTTTTGGGGTATTTTTGGGGTTTTTGTTTTTTTTTTTTTTCCGCTGTTAATGCACTTTTGGATATTTTTTCATCCCTTTTATATTTGTTTCAAGCAAAATTTCATAAAATGACTTTTCTAATTTTAGTCATTCTAAGTAGCCAGACTTTATTTCCACTTCTGTTATACCCCCTTCCTCTCTCTGAGGTCCTCACAGTTTACAAAGCTGCTTTCCTAGTACTTTTCCTATCCATCCTACGTATTGGAATATTCTACAGTTTTGTTTTTATTATCTCCTTAGGAGTCAACATTTCTGAACTCTTTTTCCTTGTTTCCCATGAGACCTTATTTTTTAGTTCTTTGAGTTTCTCTTTGAAGTCCAATATCTTGTCTTTGCTTTTTCCAACTTGTGGAGAATCTTTAACTCTCATTTCCTCATCTCACTTCTATTTTTACCTTCCACTCTGACATTTTCAAGTAACTCCTCCCCACTGGCTATGCTCAGATTCAGACCCACTTCCCTTCTGGTTGTTTTCACAATTTTCTGCATGAAAAAATCATCAAACTTCCTCCTCGGGAAGTTTCTGGGGAGGCTGCTGTATTCTGTTCCTTTCCCAAGTGATGCTTGGAGCTTTCAAGCTCCCTATTACTGTGAAGTCCTGTACCTTGGGGGCTTTCTCCTAATTTCTCACAAAAGTGTTTTTTGCTTGATCCTTCTGGTTTGATGGCTGACATTTGCCAGGATAACACCTTTGCTCTTTTTCCTCATTATTATCAAGATGCTTTTATATAGATCTACATCTTTTTGCATTCTGCCATTCAGCAGCACCTCTTCCATCCTTTTCCCTGGTTGAATAATAAGTTAAATATTGCAGCTGTGGGAATATTCCCACCAGGTCCTATTATAGCTGACTCATAATTCTAATCTTGTTTAAGGACTGCCAGATCTGCTAGATAGCTCCTCATGCTTTTTGCATTAGTATACAGGAAAGTGACATGTTCAGAAATGCGGTCTGTTCTTTTGCTTTTTGTTCTTCTTACAGTGCTGTTCTCCTCTCTTCTGTTACCCTTGTCCCTCATCCAAGTCAGCGTTGCTTACACTCAATTTTTTCACTTGTCCCCAGCTATCAAACTTTTGTCCCAAGATGCTGTTTTTCTTTTTCTTTTTTGTGAGACAGATCCGTCTTCTTGTCAGAAATTCTTCCGAGACCCTCTTGCCAAAGTTAGCCATGCATGGAATTATTCTGAGGCTGCGTCTGCCCATGTAGCTATTAAAAAAAGAAAGATGTCATTAACTTTTCGGTATAAAATGGAGGGTTAGCACTGATGCTGCAAATATATTTTTGTATTGCATAAGTTCCCACTGCTGCTTACAGTTCCTCTTGTATTATTTCAGGTATTTCCTGGGAATGTTCTAGTATCTTGGAATGAAGGTCTGGTCTGATTGCATATCTGCAAGAGAGAGATAACTGCTAATAACTGTTCTTTGGAGTATATATCATCACAACAGATCACTCATTCACCTGCCCACAGAGCTGTTTTCCCTAGGCTTATTTTGCTATAACATATAATGATTTTATTCTCTCTATCCATCTTTTTCTCTTCACAGCACCTCAAACTCCCACCTTGTGTCTGGAGTTTTTTCCATGACAACTTGATATCTGCTATGCTGGCATCATTTCATACCTACTTAGGACAATTGAATGCTTTCTTTTCTGCAATTCGGGTTCATGTAAAGTCATGGGGAAGTGTCCCCTTTGTTTTGTAGTATGACATGCAATTTTTCTCTGTATTTCTTTATCCTTTTCTATTCTGTTTCATGGTTTTGTTTTCTGATTCTAGCATGAGTGATTCTTATTATACTTTGACATGATATATGTATTCTCAAATCTCTAGTTGTATTGTATGAAGTGCTGTTGGCTCAGAACACTTGCTAACTTCTTTGAGGCTATTTGTGTTTTATTGTTACAATAGTATGCATCTATATAGCCTAAATCTTTTTTGGTCATTTACAAAAGAAAAATATTCTATTTAGCTTTTATAATTATTGCAATCCAAAAATTATTGTGGTTTGATTGTTTGTTTGTTTGTTTTATTTTAAACCAAACAGCTCTTTCTAAAGCTGAGAGTAGCTTCAGGGAATACAATACTGGGGAAAGATATTTAAAAGATCACTTAACACTTTGCTGTAGGTGTATTATACTGACCTATAATAAGAGCAATTTTACTAAAAGGGAAAAAAGTCTTACTGTTACCCCAATGTGTGTTGGGGTTTTGTTTTGTTTTTCATTTAACCTAGAGGAGTATATGAATAATCATTCAAACCAAGCACTGACATCTGCATGTGCTTTACTTGGCTTCTTTTTAATCAACAAACTGTCAGCCTATGATATTGCTATAAGTACACAGTTCAAGTGCCAAGAAATTACAGGACATTTTAAGTCCTGGGTTTGGGTTGGTTAGTCAGTTAATAGAAGTTCATCTAAGGTGTATGCCTCTTGCCCAAACAGATACGAAGTATGCTTATTTTGGCTGTTGGAAGTACATCCTGGAATGTGTTATTCCACTTAGAGCAGCTTGTTGAAGAAAACGGAAGGAAAAAAAAAAAAAAAAAAAAAGAAGTTTCTAAATGGCAGTTTGTCTAGTTTAGGCATCATTAATCCACCAAAATTTCGAAGTAGACTAGTACTTGATATACGATGATAAAATATATATAACAAATACAGAAACATGACCCAGTGAATAAAGAAAACAGCAGAGATTTGCTGCAGTGTTACTGTTGCATTAGTCTATGCTCTTAATTTCCACGAACTCACTGAAGCTGCTCTTCTTTTAATCTGATATCAACAGCTCAGTTTACCATTTCAGCAGCAACTCTGAGAGGCAAGGTCTGTTCCAGGTCCTCTGACTTGCTTTTGAAAGGCAGAAGCCAACTGGCATGACCGAGTTCGGTTCATTGACTGCAGCATGATGGACAACCTTCACATTCATGAGGAAGTTGTGCATGTGAAACCCTCCCATATCCATCCTTTTCATTTCTCATAGGTTCTTCCTTCTTTTTCTTTTTACTATTTCTTCTTAGCCCAGAACAGGGGGATAGCAGGGCTTAGGAGAGAAACCCTCACCTCTGCCTTCCCAGTTTTTTTTACCATGAGAAAAGGAAGCTGCAGGGAAGGTTGGTGTCAACCCCATTCAATGCTGATCATCTAAGCAGCAGCAGGCTTCAAAGAGAGTGCTGGCAGTCCTTGAGTCAGCAGGGCTTTGGACAAAACTCCATCTCTCAGCTGACTGACAGCAAAGTGTCAGGCCTTCATGGCAAGGCTGGTGAAATTTGTGCTATGTCTTTTCAGATACTTTGTCAGCAGGGCAGAATGTAACTAGCAGCATTTGCAAGGCCAGGTTGATACCATGACCTTCAGTAACTCTTATACCCAGGGGAGAAATTGTTGATTGAAAAATAGAGGACAAATAAAACCATTGTTTCATGGTGCTCTTCCTTCAGGTTCCAAGAAAAAGGAATTTTTCTGAGGAAAAAAAGAATTTTTTTGAAGAAAAAGGAATTCCCAAAAAAGGAATTCCCAAAAAAAGAATTGATTTCTGAGTGAAATATCAAGGATGTGAATGTGATGCTGTATTGACAGCACATGTATGCAGATGCTGTGGCTAAGCAGCAAAAAGGGGAAAAGATGCAGCCACATTCCCACTTAGAGAGGAAACACAAAATCCTCTTAAAATCCAATGGATGGATACAATGCATGGTTGAACAGATGCACTTTCTCCCTCACTTTCCTGACTTCTGAAACATCAGGTATTATCTGTTGTTAGATGCAGGATGCTGGGTTAGGAATGGCACTGCTTTTGTTCCCAGGGGATTGCTCTGCTGGGGGTACCACTGTTTGCATTCAAAGAAGGGTTTGAACTGAACTGATAAAGAAAAAAAACTGGCATAAAGCATACAGTAACACATTCTGTTAAGGATTTGGCATGGCATTCAAGGGAAACCAATTATGATTTATGTCAATACAGCACAGATAATTTCCTATTGATTGACTGCCAGATCCTTCATAAATTAATGAGTTAGGCCTGATGCCAGCTGTTCTTGGGCAACATAAGACCAGTGTTTCTATTTCACATGCCCTTGACAGGCTTCTCTCAAAAATTTGTAAGTTAGTTTATAAATTATCTTCAAATATGCAATCTCAAGCAAACATAAGAAGTGATTCCCTTTAGTGTTAATGTTTTGTTTGGTTGGGTTTGGTTTTGGGTTTTTTTAAAATACATGTTGTTATCTAGGCATTTAGCTACAGGTCTGGCAAAAGTGAGTTTTGCATTCATTACTTAAAAACAAACTAAGGTGTTGCTCTGTTTGCTGAGGATTCCTCTTAGGAGATTACTGCAGGCCTGAATTCAAAGTAGTTTTCAGAGAAAAATAATTCATATGTTCATGCCTGAGGTTATTTGAAAGTAAATAGTATGTCTTGAGGACTAACCAGTGGAGGAAAATCCTCTGTGCTTACATAGCAGAGCCACTTGCAAGCTTTCTGCTGCTGCAGCCCTGAACAATTCTGTTTTTGTTGGTTGCTGTGCAGTTCATGTCCATTGTCCAAGAGATGTAGAACTGGATTTTAGTACCCTAAGGATAAGAGGAGGTGCTGGTCACTGCTGGACTGCTTGTGGTGTGGCATGGGAAAGGAGCAGGAAGGGGGAGCTGCTGAATCTCACTTTCCAGAGGTGTGAGCGGGGTGAAGGCAGCAACTGCTGCTTCTGGAGGGATTGTACCCGCCCACCATGGGAACAGGTTAGGACAAGTTATGTAAAAAAAAAGTGTTCCCTTAAAGCTGGTCGTTCCATAAGTACGCCTGGCTTTGACCATGGTATTGCCCATGGCAGGGGCTGCACTGACTGTTCCTCACTTTGCCTGTAGCTGTGTGGCTCAAGTTATTCACCCTGGTGATCCAGACCTTCCTCCAGACTTCCAGCCTTTTCTTCTGGCGGCTTAATTCCCCAAAGGAAATTCTTGATCATGAAGCATGCTGTTGAGCGTAAGCAGATAGCTAGTAGGGTGAGCGTCTTCAGCATTGCTCATACACTTTGCATGCTGTCATTGTTACTCACTATGAATAGCTGGTGAGCACAACCCTTGATAGGCTTTGTTTGTGCTAATACTTGGATAATTTGTTTTGTCAGTTCCAAACAATGCTCCAAAGCCAGAAAAACATGGGCAAGTTAGAAAGAAACAAAAAATGCCTAATGAAGAAGGATTATCCCCTTGCGCACTGTCTTTTGACTTTTTTCCAGAATTAAGAAACTGCAGGAGAACCCAAACAGGGAAAATATACTTCTTGCCCAGCAAATGTCTTTCTTCACAAGGGATTCAGATTTGATTACAAGCATATGCACATATACACACACATTCATGCTTGTGCATGAACACACACATGGACACAAACACAAGTATTCCACCTGAGGAAGGAGACAGTTTCCAATGAAATTGTTTCTCAAAATCCACTAGTGAGACTCAAGAGGCAAGTGCTGCTTACAGAGACCTGCAAAGAGCCCCTTTGCTGTTTGTTGATAGGGTGAAGCTGATCCCGGAGCACTGGGCTGTGCCACGGCAAATCACTGCCGAGGTCCCTGCATAGGCATTGCAGCAAGAAGGAAGGAATGGACAGACATGTTCGTAGTTCAGGACCACTGGAAAAGCACATTAGCACTCTGAACATGGTCCTGTTGTGGAAAGCGTGCTTAGGGAGTCTGCCCTTTACTGGACCAGGAAGCTGGGCTCTCAAGCTTGGCATCATTATCTCCCCCATCATATTGGATGGGCCATTACAGCTTTCTCTTGTAAACCTGCTTAGGGCTCATTTAAAACTTCTCAGAAACAACTATCCATCTTTATATGTACCATCACAAAATGGGATCAAACAAATGTTTTAAAAAAGTAACTGCACATCATTCTGTTATACTCCACAACCTCTTGAGTGCTGTTGAAAAGGCACATAGCAGATGCTTGCTTTTACATCATTGGCAGAGGATGTGCTGAATGTGAGGGCTTTCCAGATGTGTTGGGACTTTATGACAGAATAAAGGTAGCAGTTGTCTACATACACCATACCTGCTTAAAAAAAGCACAAAAAAGACAAGAAAGAATAAAAAAGAAAAGCAAA
>JANHGB010041864.1:0-12266 GCA_026283785.1 Coracopsis vasa
TGGAGCTCGTCTGGCCTTGCAAGGCCTTCCATCTAGAGAAGGACACTCTAATCAAACCTACGACCTGAGGACTTTACCGTCACCATCCTAGTTATCTAGGCCCTGGCAGATAAACCTCAGGTGTAAAGGGTGGGGCCAGTTCCGCGCACGCTGTGCCTCACTTAACAAATCCTCTGCGCAGGCTCGAAGGGTTTCCTCACACTTGCAAAGCCCTGTAGCAACACGCAAGGGACGAAACGGCAGGTGATGAGGTGCACTGGGAGCCGCAGACTCAGCCTTGCATACAGGCAGTTTAGGACATTCAGTCGCTCGATATTGACCCAGGAGATGGCACTCTTGTTAAGAAACATCATGTATGACCAAGCAGTCCTTTTCCCCCGGACCTGCCTATCCCACATTGCCCTTTTAGTCCTGTTCGCGATTACAGTGTGCATGGGTAAAAACCCTTCCAAAATCTTCATCTGCAAAGTCAAGCCATCAATCAATTAAATGCACAGTGGCTCACGGTACTTCTTCATAATGCAAAGATGTCACAGGATATCAAATAATGTAGATGCTATCAAACAAGATGAAGTATTAGCTGCATTTACCAGCAAGTAATCTTCCAGTATGCTCTCCAAATGTCAAGCAAAGAATAGACCACTAAATACTTTCTGGATTAAGTAAGAAGATCCTGGGGACCTATTGCATTTTATTGCTAAATCAAATTGATTCAAACTATCCAAAAGATAGTCATTAAATACTGCAGTTCACATAAAATGGTACAGAATTTGATTAAAAACATGCAGAACTGCACCAAATGCAAAACTGTTGCATCATTAATTTAATTCTACAATATTCCTTATGGTCTATATGCATCCAGTGAAGGCCTCTTATTTCCTTTCTCAGAATCCTATGAATGGGACTGTTAATGTTAATCAGGGATTATCCTGATACGACTTGATAATTTTGATACTTTTTGTTAGCATGCTGATGTTGTATTTAGTTTTGGACATCAGTTCTAGGCTTTTGCCTTCTTAAGAGCTATTTGAAGGAGTTCCATGCTATGGTGTATCCTGCTACCTTGTTCACAGGGGTAAACCAACTCTATATTATTCACCTGGCTGATATATTGCAGGGAATTAAGCTCTGGTCTCCTATATATTATGTTTGTTTTCGCACTTTTTTTTTTTTTTTTGGTACTCACATGAAAAAATATCAATTTTTTTAATCTTTCCTTGAAGAAGAACTGCTGTTTTGCTTTAAGTAACTTAGGGGTATTGTGCCAATATTTCCCATTCCTCAGAGGAAACAGAAGTATTTTACATCTATTTCTTATGTAGTCTCCTCCTTCAGCCTAACTAAAAGGCCATATCCTCTGGGCATCTATGTCCCAAGCCTCTGTTTTCTTCTTGTCAGTTCCTCCTTTCAGAGGAAATGAACTCTTTCTCCAGCAGTTTTTAAATACTGCATCAAAACTTTTCTCCAAGATGAGTCAAACTGCATTTTCACTTGATATACACAGTAAAAAAAAAAAAAAAAAGCTTTTAAAGCTAGATCTTTTTCTCCAAACCAGTGCGTAAGAATCCTTCAGATTTGCTGAGTCCTACCATACAGAATGACCTGGACTAAAAATACAGGGTGAAATATCAGTGCACAGAGAAGTGACAGAAAAGCAGCAGCTGGAGAAATGCTGTCTTCATATTGAATAATTCCTGGTCCAACATGGATTGAATACTTATCTTGCTGAAATCAGCAGAGATTTTAATAATAATATAGAAATGGCCAGGACTTTACCCCTGAATTCTAGAAGGGCACCAAAGTGTACTGAAAACATGGAGGGTTTTTTCCTCCAGAACTATGCATCTAAGCAGAAAAAAAAAAAAGTAGAAGTCAGAAAATATCACTAAGACATTATTCTTTAACAATTCTTTCTGAACTGGTTCATATGCTGCTTTGACATTTCATATTCATAGACATTAAATTGTGCAAACATATTCACATACAGAGAAGTAATTGAGGAACAGATGATAATAGGTCCCAACATGCTTCAATGTCTATAATTTTGTTTGTTTGGACTCATGGCCAAACAGGGTTTAGTCTATCAGATTGTTGTATCTAACCGATAATCTGCTAACAAATCCTAGTTATTCTACTAATTTGCTTCTTGTAGTAATATTTTTTTAACCATCTGTATTTTCCTTCTTAGTATTTCCTCTTATAACAGTTTCAGAGTTAGTATATAGTTCAGTTTTCTCCAAATATAGCAACACACCATAAAAATCTTACTTTAAGGAATGTAAACATTGGCAGATAGAAGATTACTAAAATAACTGGATCAAATAACCCTGCTTTTCATTGTTCTTTCTCTAGGTACTTCATTACTAGACTTTATTTCTTAGAGCAACACAAACTATGTAAAGCTGTTATTGTCTGGCTGCAGGAGCTACTGGTAGTCAAAACACTTAAAACATCATCACATAAGTGAACTATAATAGTTAAGAAACTCTGAACTGATTTCCAATGCTTTATTTTGGCAATGAATACAGTGATATGCCTTATAGATTTCTGACTTCTCCTCTTTCTCTACCGAAAAGCTTTGAAGCTATTGCAATAAATGGAGGAGAGACACAACTTTAATGTCTTTCTGTGTGGAAACAGATTTATTATACTTACATAAAAAAAAGAAAACCACTTGTTAATTTCTTTAAAACCTGCTTTGCAGGGGCTAATGAAATTGTTAAATACATTTAACCACAACAAAGTGATTTACTCAAACATTATTTATTTTGATTTGTCCTTCAATCTCATTTAGTACATGTATTGCCTATGGCTGCAATCAGAGCTGCTTAGAATCCTTTGAACCAGATTAAAGATCAAAATCCTTCTTAGTGCCAGCTTATTGCATAGCAAATACAAACTCAATGCAATCAGCAAGCTTAAAACAAGACTCAGATGTTAGTAAAGCCAGTGGAGATCAAGAAAAAAAATGCAGAAAACAAAGTGACCCAGAACAGAATATCAAAGGCTTTTTTGTATTTTCAGGTCTGGCTAAAGCCATTAAGTCATTCTTGTGTATGTAAAAATATCCCCAAAAGAGGCAGTTGTCCTCTGGAAATTTAAACCTACTTCTAGTTTACAAATCTAGTTGTTGAATCTATTTTTACTACTATTCGTACATCTACACTTTGCCTATGTACATAACAGCATTCTCTACCAACTTATCACATGCAAAATAACTCATATCTTCTTTACGTTTTTGTAATGAAATAGAGATTCAAAACATATTAAAAAAGCTCAGAATTGTGGTGGGTTTGGCATTCTTAAGGACCAGAGAACTTACTATTCAGCACTGGGCTACTAGTGATGTGTTGTTATTTGGTCAGGACTGCACATGATTAGTTCAAAAGTTGCTTTTTTTTTTTTTTTAGAAGACTTTGGGATTGCCTTGCAGAGCTTCTGTCACAGTTTAAAATATGCTATTTATTCATTTAACATATAAAAAATAAACAACTCAAACAAACAAACAAACGAAACCCAAAATACCACAAAATTTAAAAATTATCACACACAAATTTTCATCCTAATGTATACTCATGGTGCTCTCTGCCTTCTGAAGAACTAAGGGAAAAGAGATTTCAACTGGTTTTCCCTATTTATTCACAAACAAACTACTAATAAGCTTGTTCAATACTTATTATTTATTACATTTTTAGGAAAGAGGATGCAGATTTTTTGAGAAAGAACTTACTGTGTGTATACCTACAATGTCCATACCTTGTGAGGAAGGGGATTCTGTCATGCATACAGATGTATCATCTATCAGTAGATACATATTTGCTTATTACAAGGATTTATCTATTGAATTGCATCAATCAAGATAACCTAGACACATGCCTATCAATCAAATGTAAAGGAATCCATCTGACCAGTTGATGAATCACATCCAGTCATGCACGTGTGCAAAAGCCTTTGGCAGCATGACTTACATTTCTACAGAGAGACAGTGTATTGTTTAATAGCCCATAGCACCTCTGAAAACAGTGGCTTAATTTTTCTCGAAAGTGTAAGCATGTATTTTTTCATGCTTTTTGTCAAAATTAAAAGAAAAAAAACCCCAAACCACTACAGTTTAAGAACAAAGAGAAACTCTGTCACAAATTAGTTCCATCATATGCATGAATGCTTGCATAGTATAGGATTAGTAAATTTAAAGGTGAAATTTTAAAAAGACATTAATATTCAGTTACTACTGAAAACCAGTGGTAACTTTGCCTTTTAGAAACTTTAGCCTAATGGTAATTCATTTGTCTGGATCTGGGTACTGTTGAAACAGGCTCAGATGTACAGACATAAAAAGGAGAGATTCTGTTTACTACAGCATAGCAATAAATTCAATCTCTGCTATGCAATTTGATATATAAAACCAATTTCTGTCCTTTTACTATACTTGCAGAATAAGTTTTGGTTATTTATCTTAGATTACAGACATTTTAGTTAAGTTGTGGTGCCTCATTAAAAAAGAGAAAATTTTCATATTCCACTGTATTTTAGTGTCTTTTTAACAACAGTAATGTGACTTACAGGAAGTATAAGCTTCAAGCTATAGTACAATGAAAGACTGTGCAAACTAACAGGGTAAAGACATAGAATGGATTTTTTTTTCAATAATTATTTTTTTATTTGAGATGATGGATAAGAATGCAAAAATAGTACAGTAACTATATATATATTAAAATAAACAGAAACAAAACCAAACATAACAACAATAAACCCATCCAAACCTAAACCTCACCAATAGAGTGGTTTCAGGGTTATGCCTATTCTGGGAACTAACTCTTGTTCTAGCAATATCTCTGTCAAGAACACTGATGAAATGTCTTTACATGGTCAAAATCCAACTGTACACTCTGTACTGAACCCAGGTAATGACTTTGGCATTCTAAAGCACAACACTGTGCTATCAAAAGTCTTGGCTTGGAAGAAGGATTCAAAGTACTGGTGAATAAGTTGCAATGAATGGTGAGATCTAACTTTCTAACACTGACATTCACAGTAGTTGATGCCCAAAATGTTTATAATAGAATTTGTACTACAATGGATTTTTGTACTAACAAAAAGATGGAGAAAAATATTTTAAGGAAATAAGATCTAAAGGCTGCAGTAATTTTCTTCATATAGAGGCTTATATCACACATTTGGGTGCATCTGGCTAGTTCCCTGGCTTTGCTTCTCCCACAGCCATGCAAAGAGGACATGCTAGTGTCAAAGTTTTTCACAAGAGATTAAAAGTTGGCATTGGCTACCTGATGCTTTGTCTCCAGCTTTGCCTCCAGAGTTTGAATCCGTATTTCCTATATTCCATAAGAAGACTCTGTTGGCTGCAGAATATTCCATTTTCTCTGCGGTGTTAAAGAGATTTTTCGGTATGTAAAATTCCATAAGGATGTAAAAATCCTAACTTGTACTTACAGGGTTTTCTGGATCATTGGATAAGACAGTTAAGCCTAAAAGTTTCCTGGATGGGTTATCTTATCCTTACATAGATATTCAGAATTGCCTTTTCTGATTAGATAGATATCTAATAGCCTCTGAGAGCTATATACTGATTCAAGTTTAAGTAGCCAGCCTATCTTCTTTCTTCAGAAGATGTTTGAGGAGTTAATAGGAGCACCACAACAGGTAAGATGTGGAGTGGTGATGAAAGATGTGTCATTACAATCATAATAATTTGGTACTTAGATCTCTCACGTGGAAATGAGGGACTTTCATATGGCAATTTTAATTATACATTTTTCAGCTGCTGTCAGTAAACCAGTCTGAGATACAATAAAATTACAGCTGTTATCAGTGGTAATAACGAAAAATGTTGCTTCTGTAATATTTAAAATATTACTTTTTATTCATATCCTTAAATAATAAATCTAGTAGTCTGAACTCTAGTTTTTTACAACATATTTTGTTTCCAGAACCCTTTGAACTAATCCTGTGACTAGGGTGCAACAATTCACATAAATTGCTAGCACAGCTATTCCATGTGAAGTAGGAAATAAGTCTCTAATTTGTTAAAAGTTTAAGATTAATGACAGGTGGATTCCTTATATAGTCCATGAAGAGTTATTGGAGATATATGCTCAGTTCTAGCTGTGTACTACATTTCTGCAGTGGACTCCAACTGGTGTCAAAACAAATTTGTGCACAACCAATTATAGAACTGACTTTATAAACTGCTTAGCTATGCATGCTAATGTACTTTAATTTATAACATGAATTTTTACTTTCATGAAGGCAGATTTTTTCTTTAGGTTACTGATATTCCTTTAGGCTTTTCTTTGCTGCTTGGCATCTTATTGGAGATTTATAACAACTTTTAGAAGTGAGCATTGCACTGGGAAAGAGAGTAATGAACAAGAATGTGATGGTTTTAAATTTTGGAGCAGGCAAAAACTTTCCAACCTAAAACAGAAGTTTAAGGAATGGGACTGTTTCATTGATCTGCTAGAATATTTGTAAAAAGTGAACTGTTTTGGTTTTTGTTGGTTGATTGGTTGGCTTTTTTGTTCATTTGTTTGTTTGTTTGTTATGAGGAAATGTTCTGAATTTCCATAACTAGATTATTCTCTGTGTAAAATTATGATAAAATACTACTGCATATAAATCATATTTATATATATTCTTATATATTCTTTCTTTCTGTAGGAACAGAAAAGATTTTAGCTTACTTGCATTTTTTTAATTTAAAAATATCTTTTAAAGTTTTGTATGCTTTAAAATTTCTATTCATAGTGAGTCCATGCTTCTCTACAGTTTATGATTCATTGTCCTCCCATATGAATTCATTTAACAAATTTCTAAAACGGCCAAGGTGACAAGCTTTTTCTTACATAGTTATTAGCAGAAACACAGATGGCAAGCAAAGAAGAAGAGACAAGTAGGGAGTGGCTAGTGTGTTTTAAGTGTTTCAGAGAGGATCGTGGACTTACATAGACACAAAAAATGACTTCAGCAAAGGCTTTGATGTTCGAACAGGGTCAGTGTGGTTGCTTTCTTAGGCTGTTTAACTTTTACATCAAATGCAAATTGCACATCCCCTTGTTCTTTCAAAATGCAATGACCTTATAATTGCTTAAAAGTAGCAGATTTTGCAATCAGGATGATGGCCTTTACCTTAGAGCATATAAGTGGCTTACAGAGTAAAAACTAATTTAAAAAATTGCAAGTGTCCAATGAATATAAAGTTTCAAGGTGAAAGACAATGTTGGAAACAAAAGGCTTCATAAGAAATGTGGGATTTTTGCATCCCACTGACCTATTTTTGCTGTCATGTAATTTGAATAAGTTCATAAATCTAGTCCTATTTTTGCCAGCATTTTGAAAGGTTTTTTGATTAAAGAGCTTTACTAAGAATGGTTTTGGATTAAAATGTGATTTGCACTTATTAAGATTCTTTTTAATACTTGATTTTCACAAGTAATGTGGAGTAAATTTTCATGTCAATGAAATTATTGTAAAAGGATTTTCAGAATGAAAAAAGAAGTTATAATAACAGAAACTTGTCAATCCCACATGGTACTATAACTGTACATGTACAGGACCTTATTGGAACAAGCCATTAATTACTAAGAAAGGATATTAAAACCTGAGTTACTAATATGAGAGATGTTGAAATCACACATGGTAAAAAGGAGAAGGTAGAATAACCTATGGCAGAAGATCGTTCGTTCTTAGATTTGAACTCTTTTAAAACATAGCCCACTACTTCAACAAATTGAATAAATCTTGTCAGAGGATGTGAGCTGTCTTTAGAATTAGCTTCATAGCAGTGGGATGTACTTGTAAAGACTACTGTCATGTAGTGATAATAGCTTCCCAGACTTAAGAGTTGTGGGAGCTATAGTGTAGGAGGATATGTTGTGTAAACAAAATAGAACTATAGATGTGAAGTTCTACAAAACACAGTTGGGTGTGGTCTTTGAAGACATGTCATGAAGCAAACTTTTTTTTTTTTAACTCACAAAATTAAAATGCTGTCTTTCAAATTTGGACCAAAATTCCTATTAACTTCAAGCTCTCTAGTTACACTGTTACAATGAAGCTGGAAAGAGGAATCCTTTGAAATTCTGAATTTAAAAAATTCCGAATTTAAAAAATTCCAAGATGTTATTGTTATATGAAGTCCTTTCAAAAAAATCTGACCCTAAATAATTAGTTCAAGGTCATCCTGGAAATTTGTATTGTCGTGACTGCACAGAAGCTTTTCAAGATTCAAATTAGTCCCTGAGTCACAAATAAGATTTTCTCCTTGTTTTTTCTTTCTGTCTCTGATTGATAATTTGATACTTTGTTAATCTTTGATTTATGGCAAATGTTTTGGAAACTGGATTACATATAGACCCTGTCAGTTGAGATTACTGTCGCTTATCTATAAATTGCTTGAAATCACAAAAACAACCCTGATATTCTACTAATATAGAATCATAGAATCATAAAATCATAGAATCATAAAATAGAGTTTGAAAAGACCTTAAGATCATCTAGTTCCAACTCCCCTTGCCATGGGCAGAGACACCTCACACTAAACCATATCATCCAAGGCTCTGTCCAACCTGGCTTTGAACACTGACAGGGATGGAGCATTCACAGCTTCCTTGGGAAACCCATTCCTGTGTCTCACCACCCTTACAGGGAAGAACTTCTTCCTAATATCATGAAGCAATACACTTATGACATGTGGAGGAACTACAGGTGGTTAATGAAAAATCAGAGGATCAAATTAGTTAAGGGAAAAAAAACACCCTTCCCAAAAAAAAACCCTCTTTTTTTTTCCTTTCACCCAGTTCCAAGTTCCTATTTGTTCCCATTATTATATCTTTATAAAACTATTGCTGAAGTTATACAAAATTATGAAACTGAAGTTGCATTTACAGACAATATTTTTCAATATTTTTGAGTTTTATCTGCTTTTAAAGCAGGAGAATAAACTTTACACATGAATAACATATGATATAGATATGAAAAAAAAGTTATAGCAGAAGAATGCAATAATCAAGAAAACAGGTTAAGATTATCACATTTGTCCTGTTTTGGATTTGAATATATACATATTTTGAAGTCTTTACCCAAGCAGAAATTCCAGTGCACATTTTAGCAGAGGAAAGCCTGGAGGAGAAGGACAAGAATTAATATAATGGAAAGAAGTATTTTCTATCATTATTTCTGAGCCAACAGAGACTCAGATAATTTTGGTATAGTCTGTATCACCCTAGTTGTGGTTAACATGAGAAAGCCAGTTATAGAGTAGCTTTTTATAATCACAGAATCATAAACTCACAGAAGCATAGAATGGTTTGGGTTGGAAGGGATATTAAGGTCATCTAGTCCTAACCCCCCTGCCACAGACAGGGACATCTTCTGCTAGACTAGGTTCCTCAAAGCCCCATCCAACCTGGCCTTGAACACTTCCAGGGATGGGGCAGCCACAACTTCTCTGAGCAACTAGTTCTTGTGTCTCACCACCCTCACAGTAAAGAATTTCTTCCTTTATAGCTAATCTAAATCTACCCTAATGATTGGAAGGAAAAACAAATACTTTGCAGATGCAACAAAAGTAAAAGACCGTTTAACCCAGCACTTCAGAAACACTGAAAGGTGGTTTTACATTGTATTCTATTCCATAGTTCACTATGAGTATAAGGTATGCTGAGGAAAGAAAAAAAACCCAAGGATTTGTTTGACATTGTGTGCTAATATTAGAATCTATAGATAATCAGTAAACCCGATAGTTATACATTTCAATATGCAAGCATCAGTGTGATGAGAAAATTGTAGTTAAAACTGAATCATTACATCATAATTTCAGAATAATTTCCTTATATTAAAATAAAAATTAGGAAAAATGAGATAGAATTAAGGGTGTAATAAAAAAAATAGTTATTGCTCATTTTAGATTAATTGTCTTCTCCTAGAAATAAAAAGGATAGAATTCTCACCAAATATTCCTCAATATAACAAATATGCCATTAAGTTTACATGTCAGAGAATGATGAGATGTATTTTTCAAGAGGACATTTTTTTCCCCTAAAACACATATAATTTTCTAAAAGTTTTTATATGATATTTTTTTATATATATACTTACACTAGAAATCTCATAATTAGTTCATCAAGGTAAGTTAATTTCAATTTTCCACAATTTTTTCATCACCAATCTTCAAAACAAAAATGCATGTAGACATCTAAATTTAAAGGGGAAATTTTGAATTGACCTTAAATAATCTTGGATTCTCTTGTCTTTGAAAAATCCAAAACAGTATCTTAAAATGTCTTTAAAAATTAAATCCCCAGACTCTGAAGTACCATGTTGTTAGGTAGTTTTAGTGGTTCGTGTAATGGTTACTATTTAAATTACAAGAAAACCCTCAAACTTATGGGCAGTTAATTTAGTGCAAAGCTTCGTTTAAACACCTACATAGAGTGGTGCTTACTTTTCTTTCAAAATTAAGAGAATTTAAAATAAATTAGTATGTAATACACTAGTGTATTTTTTTCCTAGTCGAATGCAATTTACTTTGCCACAATTGTTGTATTAATCACCTGTAAATTTGAATGAATTGGTGGCTTCTCCCAGGGTGTGTTGACTGGCACAGTGGCAAGGTAGCACAGTTCTTAGCTTCCTGACATGTCATTTTCTGAGGCATTAAGGGATGTTTTTTTTCTGTTTCCTTGAATGAGGGACCAGAAATGATCTTCACAGTTGTACTATAATATAGTTCATAGCTATACCACTGGACTGGTGAGCAAAATAAAATCTATGAAAGGTGATGGCACAAACTGCATCACTGATTGCAACCTTGGGAACACTGGTCTTTTCATTTCCTTAAAAGAAAAAAAAAGTTGAAAGAATGCAGAACTATAAACACTAAATGACCAATTGATTTATTATGCCTTATGTACTGGTGACATTTGTCATGTGGTAAGAAAGAAAGAATACTTAGCAAAGTTTTATTTGTCTCCCTGGTTCTCATTACTTTAGCTAATGTCTAGAAAGAAAAAAAAGCCAAATCTTAATGATCCAACAGTGCTCTCTGGTGGCGTGAAACAAAGACATTTTATCTTCTGTGAAAAACTTACTCAAGTCCAGTGCACAAGTTCTTGAAGTCAGATAAGCGACAGAAATTCTCAACGTGTTCCCTAGTGATAAGAAATATAGAGCATTAAACAACTTTAAAACCACCAAAGCATGAAATGTGAAACCTTGCTTAGTAAAGGTAATGTAAATAAAAAATATTTTAAAGTAATATTTCTTATCCACCAGATGTTTTAGACTTTTTATGTTCACAAGGAACAAAATCCTTCATCATGCAAAGCATATCCAAAAAAGTGTGAGAAATATACAGCACATTAGTATATTTTACCATGAAATAATTTTGAACTTTAAGAAACAGCTTCTCCATTTTTTTGGCTAAATTTGTATTATATTTAAGTGCAGGCTGGAGAAAACAAGCAAGCAAGCAAACAAACAAACCTTAGCTAAAAGAAATATTTTGGAGAGCTGAAAGAGCAATTATAAACTGGGATCATTAAGTTGCCAAATTTAAAACAATTTCTTTTGCTGTTTTTAAGAAAGAGATTCTCTCTAGGGTTTTGAATATATAGAAATACTTTGAATATAAATAAATAACACACACACCACTGGGATCCACAGGCAGCGGGGGAAGAATACAGGGATGCTGTCCACAAAGCTAGGGACCAGGTTAGGAAACCTAAGGCCCGGTTAGAATTAAACTTGGCTAGGGAGGTGAAAGATAACAGGAAGGGATTCTATAGGTACATTGCAAATAAAAGACAGACTAGAGACAGTGTGGGCCCTCTCCGGAAGCTATCAGGAGAACTGGCTACCCTAGATTTGGAGAAGGCTGAGGTTCTTAATGACTTCTTTGACTCAGTCTTCACTGGCAAATGCTCTGGCCACACCACCCAAGGCTGGGAAGGCAGACGCAGGGATTGTGAGAATGAAGACCCCAGGCCCACTGTAGGAGGGGATATGGTTGGAGACCATCTTAAGAACCTGAACGTACACAAGTCCATGGGACCTGATGAAATCCATCTGCGGGGCCTGAAGGAGCTGGCAAATGAAGTTGCTAAGCCACTCTTCACCATATTTGAAAAAACATGGCAGTCAGATGAAGTTCCTGATGACTGGAAAAAGGGAAATATAATCCCCATTTTCAAGAAGGGGAAAATGGATGACCCAGGGAACTACAGACCAGTCAGTCTCACCTCTGTGCC
>JANHGB010041867.1:4296-17027 GCA_026283785.1 Coracopsis vasa
CCCTGTGTCATGTCCTCTGGTAGAGACATTCCACCTGCAATGGTTCAGGTAAATAAAGCCATGCCCCATTTTCAGCAGTGTGATGGAAGCAGTCTGGGCTGACAAGAACATCAACACACATGCTGGCTGATGCACTGGTGATTCTTTGCACCTGCTTTTCTTCTGGAGGGAGGCTAGAGATGGGGACAAATAGACATTGCCTTCCCATCCCAAAACTTCCACTGTAAATTCACACTTAAGACAACAAAAAATGTAATATGCAAATAGGAGCTCACCAGTGTCACTGGTCCAGAGTTTTTCAGCCATAACATTGCTTATTTCCCAAAGATGCTGTCCTGTGATCAAACAGAGCAGCTCCAGACATGATTTTGTCACTTAGAAATCAAGGTTGAAAGACAAAACTCTATTTGTGCATCTCATAAAATGTATCAACTCAGTTTCACACATTTCTTGATGTCAGTACCTTTGCACTCTAAGTTCAAGAAAGAAGGTTTTGTTACATTTGGTATAAAAAGAGTTATCTTTTCTCTGAAAATAGAAGTGCATTTGGTAGCTTTAAAAGAAAAACCTTATGCGTTGATTTACACAGTATGACACTGTGCTAACTGTAATGTGTAAGTAAGTCACATATAAACCTTTGCTTGTGAGGGTCATTTCTGAAGTCTTTTTATTGTCTTGTGCCTTAAGCTCCTGAAAAGTTCTCAGACAAAAGTGAAACAGAAGATTTGAGTCAAAAGGAAATGATACACATTATAACACTAAGTAAATGGCACCAAGTAAGGTAAATTAATGTTTTGCTTTTTCATCTATTTTATAGAAAATTCCTGTCACAAAAATATAGCGGAAACAGGCTTTTACCCCTTTACTGGAAATTGCTTTTGGAGGCAGATGAGTATACTTAATGAGTTAACGAGAAAAAAAAACTGCCTTATAATACCTGCCATCTATGATTATTATAATCTCACAGACAAATATAATTACAGTGTGTGATGTCTGTTTATGCCTCTGAAAGCTTTGATTGTGTATTCTTGTCTGTATTACACTGCAAAACAGCATAAACAATTATATTGTATAGTAACTGTTATCCAGTGCTAATGCCCTGAGCTATGGGTGTCACTTTGAATTGCAAGGATTTATGTGATACTTATAGCTGCCTTTTTCAGGTGAATTTGACCACAATGCTCTTAGTGTTATACTCATTTGTAGAATCTGGAAGCTGATTAATAGACTGCAGAGAGGAATGCAATTACTTAAATAAAGAGCACCTACAATAAAATCATAGTTACTCCAGAGTTTCATTATCTGATACAGAAATGAGAGGTTGTAGTAACTTTGTAATCATTAAAATATTAAGATAAAACCTCTCAAATTTTAGAGACAGGATTGATTTTAACCTAGAGTAGGTTATATACAAATTCATCATAACATGCTAAGAACGTGCATGTAGCATTCAAAATTAAAGCTCTTAGGTGGCATAGACCAAACCTGTACTTGATTCTTAAAAAATTCTGAGCACTGGAAGGCAACAAACAGAAGCAAATAAGTGGGCAGAGTATTTTATTTATATTTATAAATATTTTTTTATTTGAATGAGCATTAGGTAAGAAATGGACACACAGAAATGAACACAAATTTTGTATGCAATCTCTCAATTTGAGATGAAGCTGAATCTCTGATCTAGAGGAAACTAGTTCAATAGTCAAAGGTTTCCAGAGAGATAATAAGGAGACTTTAGAATATGTTCTTACACTATGTGATGCACACGTACAGTCCACATGAAGTGTCACATCGTATTTGATACATATGTAGAATCACAAAGGCAAATGATGACACAGCATGAATGCTCACTCTAGTTGGGGTGACAAGTCACTCCTTAGCAGTGCTCACATTGTAAGAGATCTTTGTTTTCCCCTCTTCCTAGCTGCCATTTGGATATGAAAAAAGATGAACTAGAAGAAGTTCATGTCAGAGTCCTCTCTTAGGGTTTTGGCTGCCTAGGCTTAGGGCCAGCACTGACAGTGAAGCTGTGCTGCCTTGAATCGGAGAGCTGTTTGAACAAGAGTTGTAAGAAGCCTTAGCTGAGGCTTTTCCCTTTCACTCAGGAGCTGTGTTACAGCTGGCAATTGCCCTTGGTCCCTGCATGGGCTACATAGCCATGTGAGGTGGCCTGGCCACGTACCTCACTGATCTGGATGTAACCGACTGACCTGACTTCCAAGGACTTCCTGGCTTGTCCTTGGACCTACTGCTATTGTTACTGCTCATGGACTTGCCTGCTGGCTGATGTGTTAGCTAACTGCCACCTGTCAATCATGCCATTGCCCCCTCTGCCTTGCTGCCACCCTTGGGTGGCAGAACAGCCTGCTCTTGCTGATTCTTCTCTTTTGGAGCACAATGTGATCACAGTTTGATCACTGTTAGAATGAAGAAAACATCTGAAGACTATAATGTTTACATTTCCGTTCACCTTGTTTAGGCTTAGCTTTTCATTTCTGTAGAATATAGAAGTTTCTTTTCGATACACATTTCTTCTATGTCATTAAAATTTTGCAGGCCCTTGAATGGAGAGGTTGATAATTGCTACTTTAATGAGACTAAGATAAAACACTAACCACTTTCACATCCCAGTTTTCCTATATGTAATGTGCTTACTCTCATTTAAATGTATCTATTTGGAACAAAATATATAAGATCAAGTCTCTGAGTGCAAATAGTACAATAATATTTCTAGGACACTGTAGTAGCAGTGTAGATGCATTCTCTACATCATCACAAATATAAATCGGAACAGGCAATATGGACGTAGCAGGCACAGGTTCTTGATTCTTTCTATATAAACTTAGCATATAGTCACAGAACTACAGTAAGGCAAAATGAGCATCCTTATTCATACTGTTTATGCTCCAGCTCTCTCCATGTATATAGAAATAAATTCAGACATTTAAATTAAAGCAAGCTTTGGCAAAAATACTCAAGCACACTCTACTAAGTGTATGGGGTTTTTAGCTTCTCATGATTTAGAATCCAATCGCTAAGAATGTTTTAAGACAGAGGAAATTGCTTACATAAAAGTGAGACTATGCCAAGCCTGGTGATTAATTTATCCATACAGCTTTTTGCTATTTTTTTTTTTTCAGTTTGTTAATTTCCTCTTTGTCTAAAATTAAGCTGAGCTTTCATGAATGGCCTTTCCAATTTTTGCATACTTGTTGTAATAAAAAACTGAAAACAAAATCCAGATACAGATACTACAGCCAGGATCCTGAAAGAAAATTTTTAAAGTTGTAATCTAGCTTCAATTCCTTAAAAAAAGAAAATATGTACATATTTTCTCTTTAACTATCTGCTACAGGACTGACCGTGGTTCCTCACAACCCTGCAAATTTCTAATACAGAAAATAGTATTTATGCTGTATTGGTTTGTGTCATTTGCAGACTTTGTGAATCAGTTGTATTCATCTCTCAGATACCACATAAACTTTCTAAGTGAGATGCTGAAACATGAAAGAACACATTGAGAACTGTGGCACACTGGGAAAGCCCAGCTTGTATTGTACATGAAGAAATTTGATCAGTCAGTAAAATTTAAGTGCAAATAACCCCATTTTTGAAAGTGAGGAGGACCAAATTCAGGAATACAGATTATTCTGGTGCAGTTTTTTAAAATGCTTTTCCTAACTGAAGCCAGGAATAACAGACATAGACAAGATAAATAAAAATTATATATGCATCTATTAATGAATTAAATATCTACTTTGAAAATGGTTTCATTTAACGCTTGAAGACTTCAAAAAGGAAAATAGATGTTATCTAAGTACAAGGCAGTTCTTTTCCTGCTTTCTTAAGTGTCTGAATCTGTTCAAGAATACAGGAAGGGAACAAAGTGCTGGTGTGCTCATCCAAAATAATGCAAGTTCTACACTTTCTGGATGGCAGAAGCAGATTGTTTGCACATACTTACTATGCATATACCTGAATTCCTTCCTGGTGAGCAAGCTGGTGTTGTAGCATAGGAATAATAATAAAAGCTACCCAAATGTTCAAAATTCCTTTCAAGTGAGATTGTTAAGATTCTACTCTTTGGCTCTGTGCATGTATATATGTGCCTGTATAGATGTGTCCCTGAGACTCACAAGAGAGCCAGAATAGCTCGATACCCAGAGGATCGCAGCTGGTTACCTTTTAATACTGGTTTAGCTTGTAGCCATAAGGGTGTAGTTTTGTATAGAACCTGGAAACACATTCTATGATGTGAGTCCTCACTCTATCTATATTGCTTGTTAAAAAGTTTTGCTGCAACATTTCTGCCAAACATAAGTAGGTCAGGTCTGAGAAAGATCTAATTAAAAATGGGTCTCAGTATAAGCTCCATTTAAACATTTACTAACAATATTATATTTTTAAATGACGTGCAGTTGTGTGAACCTTTGACTGTGAAAGAACACAGAAGATGCTACTCAACTGCAAAGATAAGTGGCAACATAGTTATGCATTTCTCTACAGCTGGAATATCAATTCTTCTATCACTTCATGATACAAAGATACATATTAATATTAAAGTTCCAGCCACTGGTGCTTTACCATTAAATCAGACAAAAGCTCACTTTTCTACAGATCTTAAAAAGCAGCTGCCACAGTCTGAATGTCTAAGATGAAATATTTTCTTTGGAAAGTAGGTTTATTTTCTTTTGTTATTGTGTTAAAGTCACTAGCATAAAGAATAAATGAGGATAGATTGATAAGTAGTACAAAAAAATGAAAATTTGTTCATAGTAAAGTAAAACCCCACATTTCAAATAAAAGTTCTGGCTTTTTAACATGAAGCTGACCTAGCAATTTTTATTCCTGAGTCACAGAGAGAAATGTTGCTGTTCATTGGACCATTAACAGCATGAAAGTCTGACCATTTTGCAGATTTATGGAATCCCAGTAGGATTTTCTTTCTAGATATAAACTATATCCTATACTCACAGGCAGAGTCTTAAAATAACACTAATTCTCTCATATCAGCATTGCCAGGAAAGCATTGATAATTTGAACCAGTGTTGCTGGGCAAGTCTGTAATTTCAAAGCTTGAATGAAATCTAAAACTCTTAATACAAATGTGTATCAAACACCTTGATAATTACTCACAAAAAATATTATAAATTAATAAATAATTTTTTAAGTAACTGGAATGTTATCTGAAAAGATCTGACTTCTTAACCACTTCTTCTTAATCACTTTAATTACCTTTACTCTAGGAATGACTAAATGCGCAGAGTGCATAAAGGGAAAGTTATTTGTTTGCAGACAGCCTTTATATAAAATATAAAAGTGATATTGTAATTGGCTACAGGTTTAGCTTTTCCATCATCACTCTCACACAGAAAGGTCTTCAGTGTCTGTCAAGGAAACAGCCATTCTACTGACAGTTCAGTGGATCTTCAGTCTACAGTAATTTTGCAGAAACCGCTGTGAATAAAAATGCATTCTCTGAATTAAGAACCAGCTATAGATTATATATAGGCTATAGTTGATAACATATGTCAGTAAATTCCTTTTATTTATGAAATGTTAAGTTTCAGCAGAATTGTATCTGGTTTGCATTTCTGAGGTAGAGGCATGCTTGTGCACATATTCTATATCTTTTTCTATATTAGCCTGGGATTTGGAATTATACTAATGCGGAACACTATTTTGTCAGCTTTTTGTAGTGGAGAGACATAAAGTGACCTTTCAAGTGGCATTTTCATTGTCTATGATAGGGAGGGGAATCAGAGGAGGGCACAGTGGAACACTTTAGGAGAGTCTCCATCAATGATGATGTTCACAACAAAACTTTGGTCATTCTGCAGGGAAAGATGTGGCTGGCTCCAAATGCCTGAGAGCACTGAGGTCCCCAGTAGCAACCCCCCAATCTCCTCCACTCCCCTCTCCAATGCACTCATACCCCACACCTCTGTCCACTTCATCTGCTTATTAGCTAGCCCAGTTTGATCTTTGCTGGTACTCACCCTCTTTCTCACACATCTGCCCATGCTCCAGTCACTGCCACCACAGACACACAGACCCTTCAGCCGGTGGTCTGACACCCATACACACACATGCACACAGAACAGAAAGTCCTTTAAGCAATAAAGAGTTGGGAAGAAATTTAATAAAGAGAGGACAGACTGCACTGATCAGGAGCAAGGCATGGCCACACAAACATACCCTCTAGAAAACTATTTACATGTGATAAACCTTTTTATTCCTTTATTTTTCCCACGCTTGTTCTTCCCCAAATCACCTAAATTCCTCCCTTTTCCTGCCTTTAGTTCCTCCCCTAAACATCCCATAGAAAATTCTCATAATGTTTCCATACTCTAAGGCAGCAACACCCGTCAGTCCAAAAGATGCTCCAGCATTGACTCATCTTGATGGGTTTCATACCTGGACAATGGGGCTCAGGCTTTCCTGAAAGGGGTCTGATAGTATGTCTATTCCTTTTAGGCCTTAATTTTTGCTCCTTAGCTGCTTTTGTGTCCCTGTGCTCCTCTGATCAGATGGAGATGGGCCTTTGATGGGCTGCTGGCTCCTGCCATGTGCCTGAAAGAAACCTCACAGGGTAAACACAGATAAACTCTTAGTGCATATTTAGTCTAAGGAAAAAGGAGAGAACACTACAGACCCAGGTAATTTGCTTGCAAAGTAAAAGTCTTGTTGACTGTTATGCAGTATAACTGAGTTGGAAACAGAAGGTGTGGTGGTTCCAGTGGAGTTTCCTGAGTACCAGTGGAGTTTCAGCTGCTAGGGTGTAGTCCTTCCAGACCTAGTGGAGATTTAGGACAGAGGTGTCCAAACTATGCATTGCCATTGCTGATAATTCTATGACTATTCTATCAAATCTATTGATCATGTTCATGTGGTTTCCTGCAATTTTTACTCTTGCAATCTTCTGTTGTTTATTTTTGTACCACTTTGGAACTTATATTAATAGGCAGGACTCTCATTTGTCATCTTCAGTAGCAGAATGATGGCAAATTAACTTTTCAGATTAAATTCTGAAACCATACATTATAAGAAAGAATCCAAGAGAGTATTGTGGGAGAGAACCCTCAACCAAGGACAATCCTGTTCCTAAAGGGTACCTTTCACATGTAAAGCATTCCAGATGTTAGAAAGGACTCAGGATTACTCATTTAAATTACTTTTATAAAGGTATGGAAGGATTTCAGAAAGCAATCTTGTATATTGTTTAAGAGAACACACAGACTGCATCTGAATGGATATAACATTAAACATTGAGCTAAAGGGTATTGCAATTCACTATTAATCTCTCAAAGTTTACATCTGCTGCTGCTGAGAAAAAGTAAAATCTGCAGGCTTCTGAATTTCCACAAATATTAAACACTCAATAGCTAGACAGGGAATTATTTGAATATCATCACATTAAGTCAATAGAAAACACAGATATTACATTAAAATGTTGTTAGATGTGTGCTGGCATGAGGGAAACAAGTATTTGGCACAGGGTGTTAAAACGAGATGACCTGGAAACAAGAAGTATTTAGAGATCCTGGATCAAATTAAAGTCTCTACTACCTAGGTTAAAATGGAACTACATGTTGAGGGGGGAGTTTCATTGCATGTAAGTCAATTATGAAAATAAACAGATTGTTGTAAATAAAGAGTAAGACAGAAATAATACTTCTTGTATATAAATTAATAGTATGCTCTCCCATTAAACTGATTTCAGTCCTGACCATCTTATCTCAAAAAAGGTTACATCAACAATAGAAAAGAGTTTCAAAAAACATTAGTGAGGAAATGTAAATGGCTTGGCAAATTTGAGTAATGTGAAAGATCAGCAGTTTCAATCGAATGAAGAAGGAAAGAGTAAAATACACAGAATAAGATGAAAGAAGATAATACATGCCATAGATGTACAACCTAGGGAACACATTGCTATGCAGTACTAATAATGCCTAATGAATTTCAAATTTGGAAGTCATATAATCTTTAATGCTAATGCACATAAATCAGCATATAGAAACTTAAGAAAAATGTACTTTTCTCTAGGTAGATTACTTCAAATATGGTTACTGTGGAGCCCTTTGTGACTTTCCAGGAAGTGTCTGCCAATTTATAAAGAGGAAGTGGACTGAAAGTGTAGAGAATTTCTGGTTCACAATATACATGTGTAGCTATTTTATTAAATAAAGATCAGAATATTCTCCTGAAATATGGCTAAGCACAAGGTCAATTTTTGTACCAATATGTTGCATCTTTTCTTGTTTTGATCCCTCTGCATATGTAATCATGAAAGCAAGAAATTTGCTGAGTTTTCCTGCTTTTTTTCCTGTTTCAGTGTTCCTTTTGTGAGTTCATTGTAATGCACAGAGTAATACTAATATTTTGTTACTGAAAAACAGGAGGAAATGCACTGAAAAACACTTTAATGTTTCCCTTAGGCTGCTTCATATTAGACTTCCCCCACTCTAACTCTTCCATATTTAGTATGTTTTAAAGAAATGTAATTTATTGTCACCAGAAACAGTATTCTTAGTAAGGCACTATGAATGATTGCTGTCACCACGCAGAGATGTATTTCATATTCTAAAAGCTAGCTCTAAACAAAAGCATCCTTTATTCTCAAGAAAGTGCACATAAGATCAAAGTATTAGCAAGGCTACTGTAGCTGATCTCAGCTATAACATATTCTGTATGTCTAAAATTATTATGATATTTTATTTATGTAAACACCATTTTAAAACTTCCAGATGAGTGTTAACTAGTTATTATAGGGCTTCACAAGATCTTCTTGGCAGAGAAAGCTCTCGCTGCTGCTAGATAAAGCAAGATTTTTTAATATATATTATTCCTCAGCAGTACTGGTGAGTTCCAAAGGAGCAGTTATCCTAAATATCACTGACAAATCACAATGTTGGAGTAAGTTCTGTGGTGCTACTGGGATATTTGCAATTCATCACACTCCCTTTTATGTTTACTAACTTTGATGTTAATCCATGAGCAGGATGTCCTTCAGTGAATGAAATCTATTTTTACATCTGTTTTAAAACTTATTGGATTGCAGGCACACCTACTGAAATCACTCAACCAACTGAAGAAACAGAATGAGATTTGGATTATAGGGTTTCAGATAATACCAAGTCCCTTGTGAAAGGTATGTTATTTCTTCTCTTTGTTCTGCTTTTGGAAAAGTACAGCTGTGGGTTGGCGGGTTTTCTCAACTGTATAGGTCATAGGAATTATAAAGATTTCCAAAGCAAAATCACATTCTGTGTCCTGAATAAAACTAATCCAGGGCAGAGTGGTTTGCAAAGGTATTTAGTATGTTATATATGAACATCATTACTGTTCTTTCAAAAACATAGGAAGATGTACTTTAGCTATCTGTTCAAAACAATTCAAATATTTCAGTTTTGATTATTATTTAACCATATCATAAGTTATCAAAGCTCTTAAAATGAATCACACTACACAATATATTACACAACAATCAAGGGTAGAAAGCATTTTTGTCAAAGTGACAACCAAAGCCGGTTCCTTACAGCAGGTTGCTGCCCTGCTAATCAAATTCCTTGAAGTCAGTCAGTCCTAAAAAGAGCAACTGACTCAAAGGATTTCAGCATGCACATCTTCATAAGGTGAAGTTGTGAAAAATATTGATGCTATGGAGAAAGCCAGCTGACTACAGCTGAAAAACTGGCATTTTCCTTTCAAAAACCTTGAAGTCTACTCCCTTTGTTATCTATGGACTGTTAAGGCACTGAAGTTGATTTCAGTGTAGATTTCCACATACTCATTTTTTCAGAAAAGCCTTTTGTTTCCAAGAAACAAAAAGAGTACATGTTGAGTATCAACAAATATATATGAATTTAACCGTATTTTTCTACTAAAATAATGTTCATTCATTTGAAATAGTTGCATTCATTTACATTCTGTAACTTTTGTGTGTTAAAATATATTGAGTGAATATATCCACACTAATGCTGAAGAAGTGTGTAAATTTGTCTGTATGTAAATATGGTAAAAGGGGTAGTTTATATTGACCTCATGAGGCTTTTAGCACTGTCCATCATAGCTTCAGAAGCAAATTAAGGTACAGTGACAGAGTTACTACTAAGTGAACTAAAAACCCTTCCACATTATCTAGCTAGAATGATACATCATTACAGGTTCCACAAGGATCTGTCATGTGTTTGATTCAGTATTTTTGTTACTGATTTTCATCATGGAATTGAAAACAGGTATCACATTTGAAGAGGACACTACTTAGAAGAAGTTGCAAGTATAATGGAAATCATAATTGTTTTCAAAAAGTTATTCATAAACTGAAATGGTAATGCTGAATGAAAAGAGGCTGCTGCTCAACAGAAACAAATGTCAAAGTTTTACATAAGGGTAGCAATGATTAGCTACATAGACACAGGATCAGGCGGGAGAGTTCTGCAGAACACAGTCTGAAACAGCAAGTCTCCTTGCTGTTCAAGGCATGTGAATTATCCTTTTGGTATGCTTGATATCAGCTGGAGAACTCCATCCAGTCTTGGATAATGATACTTAAAGAAAGTTGTGCACATCTGGACAGAGTCCAGAAAAGAGAGACTAAAATGGACAAAGATCTGGAAAACACGATGTACAATTACAGGTTGGAAGAAAGCATCTGAAAAATGACTGAGAGAAGGCAGGAAGGAAGCGAATATGTTATTAACCTGGTCTAGGCTGGATATTATGAGAAAGAATAGCCTAAAATTGCAGGAAAACAAAATTTAAACTGGACATTACAAACTACCATGCAAATAGAATGTATAATAGCATACGGGTTTAGACAGATTCAGCAGATTGTAGACTTGCCAAATAGCTACATGAACTTTAAAGACAGGTTTGGCAGCTTAGTTCACCCAAAACTCAATATCACCCCAAATTAAGTTTTTATTAGCCAGTCTTAATAAAAAAAAAGAACAATAAAGTGACAAGATCTTAATCAAAAGCATTAATCCCATTTGCAGAAGTTTGATTGTCAATTTACACATTTACATGAAATGTAAAGTACAATTAATCTTAAGAAATATGAAGGTACCAATGAGTAAGCATTGCTTTAGGAGGTAGGAAAGAGCATTTTGCTTTTTGATTTGTTAATCATTCACTTCTGAGCAACACCAAGTATTTCAGCAGGTTATAATGGCATCTAAATATGCCCAGAAGACCTTGGCATTTTCAAAGCTGGGAAGAGAAGGCAATGAAATGATGAAAGGAAACTTTTCACCACTGAGTTAATATTAAGAAAACCAGAAGGAGTGGAAGGGAGGGGGATTTTGAATATGAATAGTTCTCAAAGATAATCTCCTATAAAATTAATACGGCTCCCCACTGACAGATTCCTTTCCATTAATGCAACTTGAAGATGCAGGGTTGCACATCAGCCAGAAAACGTGAAGAATATTTCAGCTTTACAGCTAGATACAAACAAGGCGAGAAAAACTTTTGGAACTTACTAAGTACTTTTTGAACTTTACTAAGTACTAGGTAGAGGTATAGTAATCTTTTCATTTCCATACCTATTGTCTTAATACCTGTATTATCTTTTTTTGTTTGTTTTAATCTTTTAAATTAATACATTTATTTCACCATTGTCTTAAGACAGATGAATTTAGTTGTTCTATAACAAAAGATTTATTTCATTTTGAAGTATGTGCTGAACCTGCAGATGGGAGCAACCAAGCACTCTAGCATTTCCCAGCATATTATTGGAAACTGTCATTGTCTCTGCACTAACTGGAGAGCTGATAATCTCAGCATCTACAATTAAAAGGTTTTTATATGTCACCAAACAAATTGTTTGGAATGTGTCAGACCATTTCTAAATCCATTTACTAACGCCTTTTAGGACCGGATTTCATAAGATACATCAGCAGTACTTCAGATTCAGTTCATACTGTTTTGCAAGAGGAGAGTAGATTGGATGATTTTTTATGTTCCGTTCCTATTTTCCAAAAGCCTATGAGCCTCACTCAATGAGCAATCAAAGAAGGTATTGAAGCATAGCTAGGTGACAGAGATTATCTCTAATCCAGTTAACATAGTAGGAGCAATGAAGAGCTCACAGACTTTTTAGAGCTATACAGGCTTTCTGGCATCCAGGATACATGATCACAGGCTCCATTATTGTAAAGTGCCACTTCCCTGATATTTTTACCTCTACCATGTTCTCTTTCTCTAAAGTCAACCACATTTAATGTATGAACCTTACTGCAGACATATCTATTTTTTCCATCAAGTATATTGGAAGCTCCTTATTATGTGCCTAAGTTCAAATGGGACAAATCTTGGCTAAAGTGAGTGTCAATTTTTATACCAAGCATACAGCCCATATGCAACTGAATTATCACAGATTAGTAAATTTGCATGATTAGCTGAAATGTGATTGCTGTCTCTGTGGATGCCCCTAGTCTGCAGAAAATGAAAGAAAATACGACTTAGCTTAAACTGAAATGAGAAATTAATACCAACATTTACCTAGAAAAAGAACAGTACCTTATATATCCCCATCTATGTCCTCATCTAAAAAGAAACAAAAACCCCAATATTTCCAGAAAAAGAGATCACTGAGAAAATCTTGGGTATTGCACTTTATAATCACTCTTTGTATGTTTTGGTCTATGTTTTTATTTTCTGAACTATTTCATAAATATAATTGATAAATGGAAACCTTTATAAAGGATTTAAAAGTCTGTGTAAGAAAA
>JANHGB010041868.1:0-35636 GCA_026283785.1 Coracopsis vasa
AGGCTTTGAAAGTGCAGGCACAGAACGACTCCAGAGGTAAAAGCACAGATACAAATGGTCAAGGATGGTCTGTAGAGGAATGCAACCTTGAGAGCTGGGCACGGGTTGCTTTAGGGCATAACAAAAAAGCCATAAAAAAACAGAACAAAGAACTTACATTGACTAAATATAAAACATCTCCTGAATGGTAAAAAAGAGGAAAAATGGAGAAATAGAAAAACCAACCAACCAACCAAAACAAATCTCTGCAAAATTGGGAAGACAGGAAGAGCAGAGCAAGAGCAGGTGCCCCAGCATTGTGCCATCCCCTCACTCAGGCAGTAATAACAACATCGTGTCCAGCCGACATGCATCTACAATGGGTCCTTGCTCCCCACTTCTGAGAGAGGGAGGGCTGTCTGTCCTACTGAAACTCAGCAAATACCCATCAAGTGTCATCTCTTTGTCTATGGATTAATTTAGAATTACATAGAGTTGTGTACACACACATATATGTACATGTGTTAATATATGTGTTTCCTGCTCTAGCCTTCCCACACAAGGTGATTGAGACTACAGTATCAAGTAGACACAAACCAGGTTTTCTTTTTACAGGTTTTCTTATATTAATTTAAAATGTGGAAAAGTAAAAATAAATATATATATATACACACAGATGCTAAAACCTCTAAGTACTTAAAGGTTTATAAAATGGTGTAAAACTTCAATTAATGAGTAAATAATTCATTTACATAAATACCTCCTAAAGATGCATTTCCTTGCTCGAGGAATTGCTGAAACAAAGCTTGGCAAATGCAGTGAACCTACGAGAAGAACAGCATTAATTCCAGAAGGTTCTGAATTTAAAAGGCTTCTACCTTAACATGAGCTGGGAATTATTATTCTGTCACTCTTCCTGCAGTGATATTAGGATTCAGGTGCCGAGCGTGGCAGTGGAGTGCGAAGGCTTGCTATACACCGAGCAGCTCCTTGCGGCACCTGTTTACGATCTATTGCCTCATCATCATTTCACACAGCGGGAGAGAACACAGCTAAATTTGCTCTGGAGAAATCTGAAAATTCACTGGCCCTATTAAAGCCTCTTTCCTCTGCAGCCCTGCATGCTGCTTCCTGGGGGCCCGGCAATGCAGCATGGCTGAAACAGGGAGCAAAAAGTGGCAAAGAATTGCATCAGAGGAGTGCCCAAGCTGCTGGGACAGTGAGTGAACACAATAGAGCAGAGAAATTAGAAGCCATGCCCATATGATGGGGTTCTTTGCCTTCCTTCCACCACCAAATGGATAGATCTGCAGAAAGCAAGGGTGGAACAATAAATGGAAAGGAAGGAAGCAGGAAAACTACTGTATTTTTTGTGTTTTCATTAACCATAATAAAACACCGTCCCTTTCTATTTTCACCTATGTGGCCAGGTGGGGTTTGTGCTGCAGGGCACAGAACCAGAGTTTGAGCTTCACAGAACAGCTTTCTGGGCTAGGAAGGGCTAGAGGACCAGTGCTGCTGGGCTGCTCAATGCCTTCATAGTTGCCAGGAGGGCTACAGGTGCCCCTCTAGGCACTCCCCAAAGTTGGCTCAGGGAGTAACTCTGAGGGGTAGCCTTCTATCCTTTTGGAAATGCAGTTATTACAACTGGAGCACTGTAAGACAAAACCAGAAATGCTGTAGAGATACATTTCATTGGTACTGACGTTTCTCCTGACAATATTTGCAGCCCCTTATCTCTGCTTGGTTTTGTATGCACACTGCTGAAAGCAAAATTTATTTGCACATAGGGAAAGCTTGGCAAATACTCAAATATATTCACCCAGAAGAGCCACGTGTAAGAATCACACATGCAGAGAGAGGTAACCATCATACAGAAATAGGTGACCAAGCCCCAAAATAGCAAATGCCCAGTGAAGTGGTTGTAGCAATGGAATATGTTTTCATAAATCATTCACAAGAAGAATTCTGAGTACTGAATATGGAGAATGTTAAGGCAGTCTGGGAACCTCTGCACACATGCGTTTTTCCTTTTTGTAGAGGTTTTCTTATCACTTGGTATGCTGATCCCCTTAACCCCTTCTCTTCTCACAGACTTTGTAGATAAAAGTGTAACTAAGTGTCTCTCTTCAGCAGCAGCCCTCATAAGTCAGAGTTTGACCAACTCTGAACACTAAGAACAATGGTGAATATGAGCAAAATGGTTAAATCAGGATTCTTTCATTACAACAACTGTCCATCTGTTATTAGCAGATCCTATTTGCCTGATGCAGAAAACAAAAAATGAATGTGGAGAGTTGACTTGTTTTATCTGCCACCACGCATGCATTGCACTGCCTTTTGGTTACCCAGATCCTGTGCTGACCTGTCCGTAGCAATCTGGCACTTGCCCAAAAACTCCTTACATCTGTAAGGCAAGATGAAGCACCAATGGTCCAAAAAGAGGCAGTTTGACACCACTATTTATTTCCTGTGATTAATTCAGCACAATGCAAGTGGTCTCACACAACAATTTCAGTTCTTTTCTAGACTGAAACATGCAAATAAAATAAATATTCCTTTCTTAAAATTCATAAAAGGTGAGGTTGAGGATTCTCTTGATTCATCATGATCAGAGCATCTAATTCTATTCTGACAAGTTCATTAATATAAGCCAATGCATCTTGGGTGGAAACGGTATGAATCAACCAATTTAATTTTATTATATTCAGTAGCTCAAAAAAAAGAATTAAAAAAAGGAAAATAAACAAACAAAAAACAACAACAACAAAAAAAAAAAAAAAACCACAAAAAAAAGCCAACAAACCCCAAACCAATTTTCTGTTGGTTTCTCCAGCAGCAAGTAAAGAATAAGAAGTGCTTTGTGGGGGGTCATAAATTCTCCTGTTAATGGTGTTCCCTATGGCTGCACAGCAAAATGAAGAGGAAGCAATGCTACTTTGTGCCTAAAAGGAGAAGAGGGAGAAGATTAATGTCTGACAGGTAGAAGAAGACAACCACAGGAGGTGGCAAACAGCAGAGGTGAGATGAAAGGAATAAAAGCACCACCAAATGCTGAGAGGTTTTAGAGGCTGAAGCCCTTCATTTTTCAGTCATTAAAGCCCTAAGCAGAAGGTGATTAACTTTTGGTCACATGCAGTCCTTGTTTTCAACACTCTGTCCAGTGTCTCAGGATACATCTTCATGGCACAGTATAGGGTCACAGAGAGACCCTGAATGAACTTGCTCAAAGAGCTAAAGCAGCTAAAGCCCTTCTGAGAAGTGTATTAAGAGTGTCACTTTATCCTGGGATAGACTGCATCTAAGTCCTGAGAGGATGATTGAATACAAGTCTCAAGCTCTAGAGAAAAATGTAACCATTGGGTGCTGGCGTGCCATACACACAACAACATACAAACAACACAGTATTTTTCCATCTAGACAAACTCATCATTGTCTTGACTGGTGCTGAATGTTTCTTTAGTATGGCTAACTTACAGACCTAATGATGTGGTTATTATTTAAATTATGGGGAAAAGAAACATAAATAAGAATAAAATCCCTTAAAATGTAAGTGGATACACGTAAATCAATAATAAAATTCACTGCTTATCTCAATATTACAAGAAGTTCATCTTTACAGCCAAAAACATCCTCTCAAACAAGATAGAAAGGTCAAATTAGCATCAGGAACTATGTAGCCCTGTTTGTAGTAAATTTATGACTTCCATACCTATTAGGTATGACAACTTCACACTTGTTAGTACATTTATCAAGTATATGAATCATTACATCTCCCTTTTTCAGGTATGAACTCAAATGCCCCTCGAAGAACATCAAGATACTTAGCATCTAACCTTCACCAATTTCCATTTAAAACAAATAGGCTTCATACCTTGAAGAATCTGACACAAAATTATTTTTCTCAGGTCTTATAAATAATCAACTGCAGAAGAGAAAACTGAATCCAATTTCCCAAGTTCAAGGCTGGCAACCTAATCTCTGGACAGGTTCCCTCTTCTGCCTGTTAAAGCAGGAAAAGGAAGCAGCCTGGAAAAGGAGCCATGTACTGCGCATTGGTCAAGTCTTTGACCTTCTCATGGCATGAAGGAGCAGTGGGACTTCTTGGGCCAGGCTTTGGGAAGAGAGCTTTGTAGGATCTTATTGCTCACAGTTACCTGTGCAGGTATTTATTGCTACAAGAAATATCATAAGTCCACCTGATATTCTTTTTTAAATCTCTTCCACCATACAAATGGTGGTGCATTACCAGCAGTCCCATGTGTTTTTGCAGTATTGCTGCTAAGAACAACTGTTGAGGACCTCAAAGAAGGACTGCACAAGAAGAGCAGCCTTGCAACAAGACCTGCAAGTTAAGAGGTGGATTTATTGTAGCTGTTCTGGCATGTCTGTGTTCTCATGAATCTCATGTTTTCCTCTCCATGAGCTCCTGATGACTCTCATTCCCCACCTCCAATCCACAAGCAAGTCATAGGTAGAAAAACATTTCAAGGTGAATGTTGAAGTGTTTTCTAGGCCTCCTGCACCACTTCTGCAGGCTTTTCCCTGGAGAGCCATGTAAAGTACCAAGTCAGGGAGGGCTCCTATAATCCCTGGGATTTACATGTAAAAATCCAATCCTGATTAGCTCTGCCTTTCTTATCTCTAAAGCAAATATATGAGACTTTGGATTTGTGGGCTCTAAGAATAAGTTCTTCAAATTACCAAAGCCTGTTCATTCAATGTAGAAATGAAATCTGTTCCTCAGTGAATTTATAGGACTGTTGAATACATTCTACAGTCAAACACAATCGTTAATCTTCAACTCCCTGTTCCTCATCACAACAGCAGATTTGAATCTAATTAATTTTTAATTGAATACTTCTCTTATGAAAGATGTAAAATCTGAATGATTGCTTGACAGTAGGTTCAGAAATTACTTAAACAAAGGCTTGATCCCAAGACTATGAAATCAATGTTTTCAATGAGTTTTCAATGATCAGGCACTCCATAAAATAAATTTTGTAGAAATATCTAAACAAGTTCTATTGCGTAGGAAGATCTTAGAAAAGCTCCCATATGCAGTCATTACCTTAAGATCACCTGTTGCTTCCTCAAAAAGATTTGAAAGACACTTTGTTTGGAAACGATTTTATCAACATGTCTGGTACATGGTAGACTCTCCCCATCGTTCTGTTTCAATTACTACTAGTATTATTATTAATAAATCACAATTAGTTGCTATGGAGATAATGAAGCCTGCGAATAAAAGATTATGACTGAGCTTCCAAGGCAAATAAACAGGAAGTATGAGGAGCAGATTAACCCTAACGTGGCAAAGAGTTTATTACCATGTAAATTTTGTAATCAGAAAAAGAAAGAATAAAAAACTCTAAAATTAACCATAAACCAACTAATTCACTCTCCATATCCAGCATTTTCTGTTTTCTTCCAGGAGACACCATGTCTGCCAGAGTGTTTCACTTCAGTATCTGAATACTTATTAAATTACGTTATAGCTATCCCAAGGGCGAGGCACTACCACATTATCACACCAATGCGTTTACTTCTGGCAGTCATGCCAGTCAAAAACTGAGCACCAAATGTGCTGCATTTACACAAAATTTGGTGTATCTGCTGATTTTAAATAGGACTGTAGAGTTAGAGGCAAACATACACTTTAACATGGATAGAAACGTAACTTTGAACATGTGAAAAAAGCCTTTAGCCTTGAGCTATGAATGCGACTGTACTACACCAATGAGAGTATTTTGCTCACAGTAAATTGGGAGTTTATTCATAGTTAAGGAGGGCTGCTCACAGAGCTTCTTTATCATGTAGGCAAAAACAAGTTTCACCTAGCCATGCCCCCAAAAAATAAGTATTTTTGAAAGTCAGGTGGCAGATGGCAAGCAAACCCTTGGGAAAAGATTGAAATCAACATTTTGATTAAATTATATTCTAAATGGAACCACAGAGAAAAAATTAAGTGTAAACGTTAGATCCAGAAAGGATCCCAAGCAACACATGTAGTGAAATGTTTTTTACTGCACAAAGTCTCTTTAACTTCATTTAAGTGTGGGTTGATAAAAGTAGAGCTTTATTCTTGGCTTTTTTTTCTGAATTCATTGTAATTGCATTGCTGACATTTGTGCTGTGTAAACAAATTCTCATTTGCATTTGCTTTCATCTTTACTGCTGTTACGTGTGATTTCAGGAGATCTAGAAAGCAAGGAAGCTTGGGTGTAGTAGGCCTTAAAACTCTTTGTGCTGGCCACTGCAATGCCATCCCCAGGGCCTTCAGAAGGAAAAAGCTGTGCTCTTCTGGAAACCAGAAAGGTCAAGGGCCAGTGCTGGCCATTTACAGTGTTTGCATGACAAATGTCTTTTCACAGTCAGGATTAGGAGAGGTTTTATCCAGCAGCAGAGCACTGGTGAAGACTGCCAGCACCCAGCAGCCTCACAGTGAGTTTGTAACAGTGGCTCTCTTTCCTCACAGAGCTTAAGGAAAACACTTGTCCCTGTTAACTGTTTTTCCAAAGATGTTAACCGTCTGCCATTCCCATTCTGCTCCTTTCGAACTTCCATAATAGCTGTTAATGGAATAAAGAACAGTCTCCCTCTCCCTCACAAGGTTGACTGCAGGTGGTCTCGGTCAGAGTCTCATGTAAAAACACTTGAAGAGCAAATCCTGTTCTGCTAATTAGATGACATTCTCAGCACCTCATGAAAAGAGAGATGGAATTTTACAGCAATAAAGTCAACATCTGAGATACAACAGAGAAAACTGCTACACAAACCTAAGATTTTGAAGTTCAAAGTCGTAGCTGGAACCTGTACAGGCAAAGGCTTAAAGACGTATCTGTGGGAAGAGAGTCCCTTTTCTTCCTCCAGAAACTGGCTGATGCATCACTTCGAGCCAAAGACTGGCTTGGCTTTCCAGTTCATGTGCACCATGTGGGACTACACAGACCCGATTTTTCAAAAGGGTTCAATACCAACAACTTCAGCTAAACTCAATGGCACTTAGATTTGTCACGCCCCCCTGAAAAGCCAACCCTGCATTTCTTCTCTGAGCAACCTTTGCAGCACAAACCACATAGAACAGATATATATTTACAGCAATCCTGCTTTCAGAAATTCTGAACAATGCAACAGAGTATGATGCTCTGGCTGATTGCAAACATATATTTTTTTCTTTAAAAAAATAACAAAAAAAAGTCTGCATCTGACCTTTTACTCCAAAATAGAAACATTTTTTGAATCATGAAATTTCCTGAAAAAAAAAAAAAAAGGAAAAGAAAAAGAAAAAGAAATGGTACCTCTGGTTCCTGCCCAGCTCCTGTCTCTCCAGCCTTGTTCCTGCTCAAACAGAAAACCTTGGAAACCCAGTCATTGCCACACTCTCCCTTTGCATCTCATGGTCTTGCCAGGTGGCTCCAGCTGTGTTTTGTTCTACAGAAAAAAAGGCTCAGCTGCTTCTATTGCTGAGCACAAAGACTGATAGTTTAGCATATTCAGCTGCATTAGAGATTTACAATTGCTTTGGTGTAGGATCTCTATTCATGGGCCATTAAGCTTCTTCTGTTATATCTAGAGTAGATAAGGAATTTTGTATGACAAAGAATTGCCACATGAAAAAATTTGAAATTTTCCTGAATATTTGCTGGGGGAGAGAAGCAGAAAGCAGAATCCAACACCTTTACATTTTGGTTTGTCAAAAGACATGTGAAGATTTCCATCTTACTCTTTCACAGCAGTTTGTGGTTACTGGATTTCCATGGCTCCTGCTGAGAGCTGTTGTTCAGATAGCTGAAGTGTGTTCCCTGCCACAAGCTGAGCTCTTTGGCCAAACTAGCTCTTGTGATGAAATGTTACTTGGGACAAAATCAATGTTAAAATACTGGAAGTCCTCAAAAGATGAAATTCCTTCTCTCCCTGACCCTGCCATCTAGCTCTGCTTAGAAAGTTTTGCTCTTTCTGAGCTTTGCTTTCAAACCATGCACCTAAACAGGTTTTGTGGACGTTGGATAACATTTGGCTAGAGCCTCCAGCACGCTAAGTACACTCCTATTAACCACTACTAAGTGGTTGCAAAATCTCATTCAAGACTGAGCTTTCTTTAGTACAATAGCAAGCTGCTTTTTTCCATGGATTTAGCTGGAAAAACCCTGAAGAATATCTTCTGAGGCTGTTACAAGCCTACCCAGAGCACAGCCAACCACATCAGTGAACAAGAAAAACTCTTACCACGCTCTAACATGAGCAAGTAGCAACAATGGTTTGCACCCAGCCAGTCTGAAGATAAGACCTTGAGGTTCTAAGCATAGGAAGAAATTTCTACATTGAAGTAAAACTTAGAGTAAACCTTTGTTTTCTACTCTAAGTGTGCAAAAGTACCATCTGATGGTACAATCCCATCTGAATTGTCATCTTATCTGAATTTAGCTATCTAAAAACTAGATGTTGAATCTCAACTTAGCACCTAGTTTCTCCCCTGGTATCTCCAGAGAGACATCAGCACTTCTGGAGGTGATTCAGTCCACCTATTTGGGACATATAGAAACAATACCTTATTTTCTGATAGCTAAAGTTAGGTCAGGTGTGTCTGGACTGATGATGAATCTCTATTAGTCTTACTCAGGGCAACTTGTTAAATTTATGTAGGACTTTAGTCTGTTTCTTTCTGCTCTGTCATGAGTACAGAAGTGTCAGGGCCATGAAGGCAGAGACAGGCTTTAATCACTCTGACCAGTCAGTAACCATCTTTCTGTGTAATCCTCCTCCTTCTGCAACCTTTTCCCTCTGGAGTTTGGCTGTCTGTGTTCAAGGTCAGCTCTGATGTGTATGGCAGTGGTGGCTTAGCTGTGAGCCCTTGAAGTGAAGATGACTAACCAGTATTAACAAGTGTGTAGCCAACAGCTAAAACAGATTGATCCTCTTCCCTTCTGTTTGGCACCCATAAGACCACCCGTGGAGCATCATATCCAGTTTTGAGATCTCTGAGAGAAGAGATTGACAAACTGGCATGAGTCCAACAGAGGGCCATGAGCATAGGACAGCTGGAGGGCTGGCTCATGTAAGTACAAGGAGAGGCTACGAAATGGGGCTTATTCAGCCCTAAGAGGAGGAAAACACTCAGGGGAGATCTTACGGCTGTCTTTAACAACCTAATAGTAGGTTGAAAAGTAGACAGGGGAACCTGCTTGTATGTACACATGCAAGAGGCGAAATTGTGCAACAGGCAACAGACAGACACAAGTTGCAACAAGAGAAATTCCGGTTGGATGTTCACAAGAACTTTCCCTAATCAGATATGATCTGTAGAAAAGGTACTCAGAGAAGCTTCAAAGTCTACATCTTTGAGCTCCAGACTCAACTGAAGGAGTTCATGACAACCAGACCCAGCCCACTATGCCTTTAGCAGGAAGTGGGACTGGATGACACCCCAAGATCCCCTCCACAAGTCACTGTGCACCTCAGGGTTCACTCAGCTCCCACTAAGTAAGTTTCAACTTCAGCTTCAGTGTGGGCATTCTATCCATTCTATTCCATAACGCTTTGAAAAGACGAATAAAATTCATGCTGAAAATGGAACTAAGCATTGAGATATATTTAAAAAAAATCAGAAATTAAGAAACATTTTATTTCAAAGTTCCCTAACCTTTGCTAGTAAAATTCTAGATATGGTGAAACCCCTGATTTTTCTAACCTTCACTAGCACATGCATATGTGTGGGTGAAATCATTAATAGTTAAGATTGAGAGGTCTGTCTAAGAAGTTATTTTCACTAAAAAAATGTTGCTGTTGACTAAAAGCAACAGTCCAGTCCGTGATTGTTTCCAACACCTGATTTCTGAGCTAAGATAATACTTGGTGCACTACTCCTACAGGCTCCATCAAGAGCCACCTGTCTGTATTGTCTAGTTATTTACTGTTTGATTCCTTAGAATTGTAGCAGTGAGCTTAAAGATACTTAAAAGATACTTAAAGAGTCCATCTCTGAACTTTGTTAACATTAAACTGATTGAATTTCCTCCTTCTTTTGTTTCTGAAACAGTATATAGGTTTGGCCTCAGCAATCACTTGGCAGGGAAGAGGGGAGCAGAAGTCCGAACATTCTCTCACTATGATCATAATTCATAAAGCTTCTCTCTGACCTGTCCTAAATTTTACTTGCATAATTACACGCTCAAAGTCCCCAAATTCTCCGACACATGAAAGAAAAATGAAGTGCTCAAAATGGTACAACTTTTGTATTTTGTAAGGGTTTTCACAGCTCACCAATAAACACAATTAACAAAACTCAAACGTGCAAAAAACTGGTTGCCCATAATCATAGGACTCAAACAAGATGGAAAACTTAAAGGCAGTTTTCCTCTCTACAGCAGCTACCAGCAAAGACATTAAGGGGAAGGGAGGAAATCTGAGAGAATCTATTTTGTATTCAAAGAGGCATAAAGCAGAATTACTGAACAAGTTGGGGGAGAGAGAGAGGGAAGTGAATAGGCTGGACAGCGTTCAAGGCAGTAATGGTTGTGAATGCTAATGTTCTTGCTGCAATTCCCAACTAAGCCAATTTAATGTAATGTCAAACAGCAATAAAACACAATGCTGCATCATGCTCCTTTCCATAACATCATGACACTGCACATTACAATTTTAAGATAATTAACTTACTTCATAATAAAATTTTGCCATGGTGTACAAAGAAGATAAGGAAATTCTGCACCAAAGTAGAATTGGAGATTCACACAAGTTTTTCCCTCTCAGGGTGTGACAAAATTGTACTTCTACCCAAGTATGTATTTCCTGTTTTAGCACTTGAATAAATTGTTTTCTTTGTGGCCTTCATTGCAGTGCCCCTTTCATTAATTGGGAAAGAATATTTATATAATCTCTCTGGCAGTTGCTTAGGTTGTTAAATCTTCTCCATATAGAATCTGAATCCCAGCACCAAAGGGTGCAGGTTTATGTTACAAAAGGGTTTGTCCTAGTTTTACTTCCTTTATAGAAAAACAGTACATCCCAGTCACTAGTGGAATAAGTACTTCATTCTTTAGAGCTTGGTGCCGTACTATAGTACCTGAGCACCTCTCAGTCCTTGTTCAAATTCCCCCCATTTAAGTAGGACACTGTGATCAGTTCTCAAAATTTGCTGAGGTTAGATAAAGCTGAAAGCTCTCAGAGTTTCTTCAGAAATGTTCTTTCCTGATTAGAATTTGGCGGTTTCATGCAAGATTCTATGGAGACCTCAGTTAAAGAAACTCCTTTGTAATTCCATGAATAAGATGCTTGCTTCCTAGGACTATGTGAATGGGAGAAAGCAGGTAGTTTTTGAATCAGGATCAAGAGCCAGGTAGGGCTGGTTGACTTACAGGTTGCTTATATCTATCAGATCATTCTCTTTTTCTTATGAATCATTTTCCAGCTCAGCTGGATTGATGGTTTTGATATTTATTTTTTTATATATAAAAATAGGACTATCTTGGAACTATCTTCTGATATTAATTCTTTAACCACAGTCCAAAACATTTTGAAGATTAACTTCTCGATTATCAATTTACCACTTGAGAGACTGTTGAAGGTAGGTAATATATCTCAAATGGCTAACACAGGATGAAATCTCTGCTGTCATCATTTTGATTTTATGACTTAGCCATGCCAGAATAAAAACTAATCACAGATTTTTCCTAATCTGCTGTGGCTATGCTTTCAGACTGTGATGGGTTTGGCTAGGATAGAGTTAATTTACTTCACTGGTATGGGGCTATGGTTTGAATTTTTGCTGAAAACAGTTTTGGTAACTCAGGGATGTTTTAGGTGCTGCTGAGCAGTGCTTACACAGAGTCAAGGTCTTTTCTGCTCCTCACCTCACCCCACCAGAGAGCAGGCTGGGGGTGCACAAGAGTTTGAGAGGGGACACAGCCAGGCCAGCTGACCCCAGCTGACCACAGGGACATTCCAGACCATATGGTGTCATGCTCAGCATGCAAACTAGGGGGAAGAAGAAGGAAGGGGGAGGGGTTGCTTGGGGTTATGGCATTTGTCTTCCCAAGTAACCATTACACATGATGTAGCTCTGCTTTCCTGGAGATGGCTGAACATCTGCCTGCTGATGGGAAGTGGTGATTGAATTCCTTGTTTTGCTTTGCTGTGTGCATGGCTTTTGCTTTACCTGTTAAACTGCCTTTATCTCAACCCACGAGTTTTCTCACTCTTACCTTTCCAATTTTCTCCCCCATCCTGTTGAGGGGGGAGCAAGCGAGCAGCTGTGGGGGGTTTGGTTGCCAGCTGGAGTTAAACCACAACAGGATCACTACTACAGAAGTGCACCATCACAACTTCTCCCAGCAGTACAACAGGCTCAGACTGAACAAGAAGTAGTTAAGGGAATTAAAGTCAGGGCTTCCTATTCAAAAAGATACCAGTTTCCTGTGGATAACAACCCATTTAAGTAGCTAAGCTTTTTCAGTACATCTAACACCTCAGTGTGCCAGTGACATGGGCTAGGATACCAGTGAAAGCATTAACTTCAACCAGAAATAAATGCTGAACTGAAAGAAGTGACATTTTTGGTTGCATTGACAATGATCAGAGAGAAGCAGAAACAAGATCATTATTCTGTATGGGGAAAAGCTGCAAAAACTAGGAAGAACCATGCCCTGTACTGAGCTCAGAGAGAGATGAGATACAAAATCCCACCAGCTCTGAAGGCAGGAAATTGTCACCTCTAATGTTTTTCTTTCCTTGTTCACAACCTGCTGTATTACAGTGAGGATTTCACTGCTTCTCCATGTAATAGAATGGAACGCCTTTTAGTTCTGCAATTTTTAACTAACAGTACTACTAATTCTCAATCTGACAATGAAATTAAGTTAAAGCAAAATAAACACCGCCCCTACATTAACTGAGAATCCTGGACCAGGAACGTTGTTCACACACGCTTTCAGGCATCTCAAAAGAACAGCCACAGCAGTAATTCCTCCAGCTCCTCCTGATGGCAAACTATGGGCATAGCACCCTAACAAGACCTGAGCACATGCCCAAAACAGGGTTTGGTGGATGACAGCACCTGATTTGATCAAATCAAATTTGATCAGTGGAGGCACAGACACAAATGCACAGAGGTCCTTCTCTGGGTCTACAACCGAGAAACTTCCAAGCTCAGCACCAGCTGAAGCCAACAGCTCTGCTTTAAACTTACTGTCTAATTGATTTCATTAAGCAAAAATGGCAAATGACACCTATAGAACAGAATGATGTTAAGAGCAAGAGGTGACCAGGCTGTTAGGCTCCACAAGACCCAACAGAGATTGTTAAGGCAGCCAAGGATATATAAAGTTTGAAAATGGCTGAAGATGCAAAAAGTGACTTCTATTTACATATTCACCAGCTCAGGAATTACTACAGCTGCCCAGGTTACCTTTTCTCTTCAGAATACAAAAAAGAAATCCAGATGATGAACAGAGCAAGCAGACAGGAAAAAAAACAAAAATACACAAAGATACCCTATAGGTATCAAACATTTTATTTACCTTTTAAAGAAACTACAGTAACATACATGATTACAGAATTATGAAGCACTGTAAAACAGAAAGAATGAAATGGCCTGGGTCCAAGCACTAATGACCTCACACCTTTTCTTTCATACCACTGTCACTCAGGAAAATCACATTATCTGAAAAGAAACAAATAAAATTTAATCTTCAGGATTGTTCTGCCCTGTTGCAAACCTGCACACCCACAAAGGCAACGTATTAGTGTTAAAATAAGCTGCAAAGACATGTATTTTGGAAAACAGTAGATCATTAAAGTGTTAGATACAGGGTTTTTGCTCTGATCCCCTGAAAAGCTGACAATTCAAGGCGACTATATATACTATGAAACAAATGTCCTAAACCTGATGAAAAGCTGCTGAAGTCAAAGATACCAGAACATTAAAAATAATGGTTTAATTATTTGACTATGATCTCTATCAGCTAGAGCTTATCTCCTTTTTTTTTTCGTCGTTTTCAGTATGTACTACCATGTCATCAGCCTACAGGACTATAAGCTTGTATTCATCAAGCCTCAGTAATTTCTAAAGCAACTTGAGTCTGGGGATATTGAACACGAAGAATAAGCCATTAGGATAAATACTAATTAAAAAAAGAGACTTGCTTCTCCCCTCCAGCTGTTTATCACCATCAACCTACAGCCCTGCTAGGTGAACTGTTCATGTGAAAGTCTGATTACTATCGTTTTATAGGGGCTGCACAGCCGAACATCCAGAATTGCGGTTGGGTTTATTTTTTTCCCTTCTTTCCTTCTTCCATTTATCCTTCAGAAATGTTTGTTATACTACCCAATTATTTTAGCCCTCCATAAAAGGAAAAATTTGAGTTTCCCAGTTCTCCTTTTCATCGTGTCTACCCAAGGGACAAGTCTACTCCCTATCCATTCTGTGCTCTTCTTCTACTACTGTCTACCCCACTGAGGTCTTTCTAAACTCTCCACCAAGTCACCCCCACATAGAATATCTTTCACAAACAGAAGTCCTTAAAATTGGTTTCCACACAGTGTATACCTCCTGCACCAAGCGGTTTGTGTGAGCAAAGGATGCAACAGTTTCCAACTATATGCTCTCATTTTCTGTGTCTCCACAACTGGTGCCAGAGGACACCTAGTGGTACAGCCTATTCGTTCTCTCAAAATCCCCAGGTGATGATACTGAGGATAAGACAAGCCACGCTCTACTTCAAAGGTCCTCCACCCCCTCTCCATTTTAAAAGGGCAAGGTAGGCCTTGGTGTGTTGTTCGTTACCTGCTATAATTGTTGTGGCCTGACGCCTCACGTTGTTTTTATCGGTATATTCACCATAGTCTATCTTCCCTTCAACAAAGATCCGAGCACTGAAAAAAAATCAAGAATATGGTTCTGGTCAGAGAACTGTACTGCTGTTTTCTCCTCTGTTTCTGGATACACAGGCTTTTGCATCAGTTGTTTGAAGCAGGTCTGCTAATTTACTTTAGGACACTTCTATCTTAGCATAGCTTCTGGTCACCATAGTTATTGCATTAATTGATTATTAAGGCATTAAATCCTCAACCACATTTGTTATTCACTTACCCCTTCTTCACATACTGATAGGTAACATCCCTGAGGCCCGGTCTGAAGACAGAGATCCTGTGCCATGTCGTCTTCTGACTGATATCACCTGTTACATAAAAATAGCAAACTTGGATGCCAAATCCTCTTTTTGATGCAAATCTCAGAAGTTAGTTTCAATGTGTTGGTGTTCTCAAATTATGAAAAGTGATATGAGCATTCAATCTCCCTCTTCATACTAGAACTCAGTGTTCCACTCATCTGCATTCAAACGAAGTGTCGTGCGGAAGCACAGTTCAAACCAAGAGATCAGTTTTCCTGGAAGCCAGTGCTCATACTAGGATTATTTTCCTCCCTCACACACATCACATTGAACAGAAGCTAGAGAAAAAAAGTGACATCTGTAGCCTTAGACTGATGGAAGAATCAAAGAAAAATATGGATCATTCTTCTTATCTCCCCCCTCATCTTGGAATATAAATAATAGTATGGAACCTGCTACACCTCTGGCAATCTCAGCAGTGAAAAACTACAACTCAACACTCATTCCCCTCCTCCGGCGAAAGGCCGATATGGAGACCTCTCTTCAGTACATGCTGCTGGGGATCAGTAAGACATATAAATGCACCAGCTTCTCCACTGACCTCAAAGGAATTTCCCTGCACCTGAGAGATTTACATGGCAGCCTGAAGACAAAGCACAGTGCTACCAAATATGCAAAGACGACCTCGAAACACAGCAGAAGAACATTGCTCATTGCAGACTCACCTCCCTGGTTTACCTCACTTTCCCCTGTTCGCCACATCTCATTGGTTGCAAGAGAAAATATGGTAACGGGATTTTTGCCTTCCACTTGCCTCATGATAGGGTCCTGTCCAACCCGACCAAGTAACTGAACACGATTCATGGCTGAAATGTGAGACAGTAAATACATATACAGGTGAATTATGACGCTTCTAATCATGGCAAGTCGTAAGTCTGTAGTTTTTGTCAAGGGCCAGAAAAATTCCTTTCTGCACCTCCTAGCCATTTTTCAAGCTCTTGTGACTTTTGGCTTAGTCAGGCCCTGCAGATGGTTGACTGTGCCTCTGCTACCATTATCACTGCTGAATAAGCTCATTTAGAAAGCTAGAGGTTCTTCATTCTTTCTGTTTCTTTGTCATCTTTTTCACAGACACAACCATATGTCACTTGAGACTATTCTGCATTTACTTGACATAATAAGACCATAGCATTGCATTGTTTTGTCCTTAAAACAGTACCTTAAAAACAAGAAGATAACATTATTACACCCTATTCTTTAAATTAGGTGGTCACTAGTTTTGATACAGGTACCAGGACTAGGTGGACACAATTTATTCCTTCTCCTTGTTACAGGACAATTGGAGGTGGTCAGGGAATCATCACTCTTGCATAATGAGCATGTGAATTGAATGGCAAAGGCTAAAGCATACACCTGGAGCAAATCATGCTGGGGCAGGAGCACTCACACAAGTCCCCCAGGCACACGGGATTCTGAGAAACAAGCACAAGACACCTAAAGGCAGGTATGAGAACACATAACAGCAGCACACCCAATTCACTACCACTAGTAAAGCACAGCTACATGCCTTTTACAGGTTGTACTCCATGTCAGGGCTTTTTTCTGTTCTCCCTTAAGGACTGCTTGACTTACCAAAGACCAGATAGAAAGCTACTTAAGAGAGTTTATTTGAAACAATGCATTCTTCATTACTGCATTCAGAAGCTACCATTCCTATCTGATTTTCTCCTGGCCTTTCTAAAACCGAGATAAAAACCACACAGAGTAACACCTAAGGTTCATCTCAGGAGCTACTTACATCTTTCGAGTACCAATGTACCAACTGCATCAGAGTCATGTCTTACAAACTGGCGAAGCACCTGAAGGAACAGAAAGATGTTAGTTTCCAAGATACAAAGTATGAACAGTATCCATGTGCTTCCGCACCTCATTTTCTAAACACAGAGGCTCTGCAAGTACATTCTTTTGGAGCAACTTATGGGGGGACTGAGAGAAAAAAACTGTTCAGCTAAATGAAACCAATAGGATTATTTAAAAAAAAAAAAAACTGGTTAAACTGCGGTTAAAAAGCTGTCTAGGAAAAAGACTGGCCTAAAGGTACATCTCCAGCAATTATTTCTGGGACATGTGGCAGCTACTGCTCTGCTGTAATACATAACAGGAAAGGGTTGAAGCAGAGGGGTAGTTTAGTTCATTGAGTTTTGGTTTTTGGAAACAAACACAGTTTTGACAGCTTCACCAACTTTCAGCTTCACTTTAGAGATTAACATGATGTGCCCCAAATGTACTTCTATCTACCGCTGTAAGGAGTACGATAAAGCACAGATAACCCCTGGTTCCCAAGCAACCAGCAAATCAAGGCCACAAAAACCTCAGTGCTGCAGCTAAACACAAGCGAGAAAAAGAAAAGGAACTGACTTGATTCTGGCAAATATAATGTCCTAATAGAAAGGAGGAGAAAATTAAGAGCCCAGGAACACCTCTGCAAGAGACCCACATGCAGGAACTGGAACTAAAACCCATCTCCTGTTACAAGTGGTTGCAAAACTTAAAGGAAGGTGAGACTGGCAGTCCTGTGCTAAACAAAGGAGCTAAACCAGAGCTAAACACAACTTGCAAAACTAAAGTTCTTTGATAGGTCTGCATGGTTCACTGATGCAGATGCAAATTATCTAACATACATTCCATGCGCAAGCCCCATCTTTTAATGCACTGTTTTTTCAGTAGCTGAGTAATTAATGTCCATCATTCCCACTGTTTACAGAGCACGAGTGCAAACAGAACTCCCCTCTGCTTGTCATGGGCAGAGCCACATATTTTTCGAGAAACAACATAAACACCACCTGCAGTCCCACGGGAGAATCCACGCTTTTTTCCTAAGGGAAGAACCGCGGCCGGTTCCCGCAGAAAAAGCCGAGGCCTCGCCCCAGAGCGGAGCGCTCCTCCGGGCCCGGCAGCCCGCCCTGCTGAGGCGAGCGGCCTCCCTGCCGCGGGGCGGGGGTTCCGGGTCCCCGGGTTTCCCGTGCCCGGCGAAAGGGTTATTACAAGCCCCACGGCGGGAGAATGAGCAGGAGCTGGAGCTGCTCCCCGCCGCCGCCACCACCCCCCTGCCCCAAGGAGCGAGAGATTGAGCGGTCCACCGTTCCTCCGCCCCGAGCGACCCGGCTGCGTTGCGGGAACCCTGGGGACGTAAATCCAGGGCCAAGCTCCCGCCGGGGCCGTAGCCCGGCCCTCATGGACCCATTAAGCCGCACCGCACTGCCCTACCTGCCACGCTGGTCGCCGCAACATGCCGCTGCCGTGCCTGAGGAGGGAAAAGCAGGGCTAAAGCAGCTGCGGAGGGAGCCCGGTCCCGTTCCGAAGCCCGCTCCTGCCCGACCCCCCCGTCCTCTGCACCTCTCCCGCCGCAACCTCGCCGAAGAACGGAAACGGAACGGGAAATCACGGTTCCTCTCCAAAGAGGGTCCGGGAGGAAACGCGGCCGTCAGACCCCGCCAGCGGGTCCGAGGAGGGCCGCGCGAGAGGGCTGCGTACCGCGGGCGGGCCCGCTCCGCACCGTGCGTGGGGAAGGGGCGGCCCTCGTGTGACCGAGAGAGCGCGGGGCGGGGAGGGAGGCGCAAAGAGGGAAATAGAAAAAGAGGCATGGTGTCGTAGGTAAAAAAAGATTAAAATCTTTATTTGCACGTTTCCCTTCTTAAAGGGTAGGGTCTAACACATTCTAAAAGCGATGTTTGAAAACAAACTTAAGTAAAACCCGAAAATATTTGAGTTACCAACTTTAGCTTCTCCCTGGTACCAGCACAACATTCGTGTCCGACTGCCACAGGTAGGCGTGCGGCCAGCAAGGATTGAGGAAGTTACATTTAGCAGGGGGTGAGATTTAACACGCACACACATAGTACATGGGCAATTAAAAAAGCAAAAAAACAAACCCACACATTTTCTGATTTCTTAGAAGGCCGCACGCAGGTAGTTGCGCCATATGTAAGATATGGAAAAGAAATAGGTAGAGACCCATCTACCAGCACACCACAGTTATTTACTCCACTTCAGGCAAGTCCTTGCTGACAGGCATAAAACAAGTCGGGCATCAAGGGCTAGTCTGCAAGAGCTTAACCAGTTAGAGCATTTTGTTCTTATTGCTGGAAGCTGAGGGAGGGAAAGATTTCCATCAACTTCCACAAGTAAGGCTCCTTAACTCGAAGTGTTTCCTTCTTGTCCTCCCATAGTGAAATGCCTCTCCAATCGCATCCCAAGGCCACAGGACTGCTATGTAACCAGTCTGTCTCCTGATGTGTAGTTAGAACTGTCTATCATAGTCTCTAGCTCCTCACTCCTAGGAGGACCCAGCTGTAGATGCTGTCTCCATGTACAGCCGCTATCTGCCCTCTAAAGATACACAGGTGGCCAGAGCATTAAGACCACAAAAACATAAGTAACAGGCCCCAACTAAACAAAGAGGGAAATGAGTAGAGGAAATGCCATCCTTTTCCTTGTAGAGCAAAGGTATTCTTAGTCTAGAAGAAGACTGATTACACAAGAAATTACACAGGTAAGATAGAGAGGACAGTAATCTTATCTCATGATCTGACACTTGTAAACTAGCCATTCTTCCCTCAGCCAACATTTCATAATAACTAATGAGGGAACCAAAAACCACAACAGGGAGAGCTAATATGGGGCGCATTGGTCTGTGCATACCCTCTGCTTTCACAGGGCCATTCAGAGCTTTTTGGACAACACAAGTTCAGTAACCCAAAGTAAAGCTAAATGAGCGACAGCTCTTCCCTCCCACCAAGCACTTGTTGTTGTCCTTAGGAGAGGTTTCAGACTGCTGCAACTTGACACTTCCTAAGGGCTGGTCCTTCATGAGGGTCTGGGCAAGGCGGGCTGCTTTAAGTTCCCTGCAGGGGGTAGACGGGAGAGGAGAGGAAGAAAATCCCCATCAGCTGCAGAAGAAAGCTGTGAACAGTCTTGCTCAAGGGGGCTACTGCAAAACAGCAGCACTGCTGTAGGATGGTGACTTTCCACCCCAGAGGACCAGATGAAGATTACTCTAGGTATCTCCACAGTTTCTACTTCAGAACAGATCAGCTTTAAAGGTTTAACAAAAGAAAGCTATGCATCAGGTCAGCAACACACTGGCATCACTATGAGGAGTCCCTCACTCGTTTTTTTCCAGATTTGTCAATGGTGGAACTTTGATCAGTCATCTCATGCAGCACAAATACCTAAAAGCACATGCTTCTTTTCCATTGCCTTTTCTCCCTAATGCTTGGCTACTCTTCCAGAGCATATTCTGTCCTGTCTACATGGAAAACCTATTCCCCAGCTGACTGCTGTGCTAAGAGGAGTCATGGGGCAGATCCCAAATCCTAGCACCTCAAAATGTTACTGCCAAGAGCAGTGAGAGGGAGCAAGGGGCAAGAGGATTATTGCCACCACCTGATATTTCTCTTCCTGCTGTGCTAGACGACTGTGTCAGTGCAGTGTGGATTCCTCATCTGCCCATTGGCTGCATATTGTATCGGTAATTTCCATCACCAGTGGTTGCCATAAGCATCCAAGTTCACTGCTCTAATTTAGCCAACTCCTCCAAGCCAGAAGTGAACCACAGCTGCTTGGGCACTACAGGTCTCCACTACAGCCCCATCACCTTCCCAGCTCCAGGCAAAGGAGCTGACTGGGTTTTTCTGCACTTTTGGTCTCCCAGCACTACTGGTGACCAGCACTTCATCATGCCCATTCTTCTTGCCTTCATGCCAAAGCCAACCCTACCTTTCCAGCATGGCAGTCTTGCACTTCTCCACATTTAGCTGCTTCTGGAGCTGCACTGCTTTTCCACGTGAAGGACGGAGAACTGGATGTTTAGTAAGAGCCATGGCAGAAGGTCTTTCCACTGGGTCAGGATGGATCATGAGCTGGAAGGCAAAGGAATTCAGGATTTAACACTCCCTCTTGTCACGTGCCAACTGGAAAAGCCTCCACCTTGTCAAGACTATATCTTCACCTTGAGGAGTTCCAGAAAGCGTTGAGGAAGCTTCTGGGGGATCGGTGGGATATTGCCTTTGCGGATATTGTGCCACATGGCCCCGTTGTGAGGCAGTGGTGCTGTGCCAGCTGCTAATGCTACTGTGAGTGCCAGGGCAAAGATGTCTGCCTTCGGCAAATAGCAATATTGCTGCAGAGAGAAGAAACAGATATGGAAAGGGAACATCCTGATGCACTGAACAAAGGTGGGCTGTGGTACAAGCTCAAATAGAAACAGCCAAACAAATATACATACAACACTGCCTTCACCATCCCAGTTAGCTGTTTTCTTCTCTTTAGGATAAAAACATTGATAGCAGATAGTATTGGTAACTAGCAGCACATTGGCTTTCACCCAGTCACAAGGAACTTGCAGCCCACATTAGGATCATTCCAACAAATCCAGAGGGTGGCCTAACGAATGTGTGCCTCCAAACTACACGACAAGGAAATAAGCTAGCCATGCCCAACTCAAACTAAAGAATGTATGTGATGTATGGACCTAATGGTTCGTCATCTGTTTGCAGCACAAAAAGATCCTGTCACTTAAATACCTGAGCTGATGAACACATCCAAGCTGGTTGTTACTTTTTAATTCCCTTCCTATTCACTGACCAGAGCGGCAAAACCACAGCCAATTTAAGAGGTGTGTCGTGCCTCCCACCTCTCCACACTACCTGATCAGTGCTTGTTGTACAAGGGATTTGTCTGGGATCATATATTCTTCAGTGATCACATCCAGCAGTTCAATCTCAGCCGGGTGTGTATATGAAGTGTCTCCAAACTGATAAAAGGCTTTGTCCCGTTCAATAGTTGCAGTAATCTAATGATAAAGTTACTTACAAGGTATGTTAAATATTCATGACAAGCCCCATGCCTGTACTATTCTTAAAGTGTTAATTTTGCCAATTTCACAGCCAGACCAGACCGAATTGGAGATAAGGCAAGGAATATGTCAGAGTAATGATTTTACTGCAGTTGGTTTCTGCCCACTTCTCACCACCCTGCCAGCAGCAGTACCTCTTGCAAAATCTCATTAGCCAAAAACCGTCTGTCTCCTTCCTCCACCTGGGGGTTTGTTACTGATGTCACATGGCCAAGGTCACCTGAGAAAGAACAAGCAACCAATGTAGCAAACTGATGTAGGTGTCCATCAATAAAAGCTTGCATTTCATAGGCACCAGCAGAGCAACTGGGAAATATTGTGTAAGAGAGCAAGCTTGCTCCTACTCAGGAATCTGGGCTTGGAAACAAGCACATGAGTTTTCTAGGACTTGTCTCTTAAAAGGAATTAATTCTGGTAAGTAGCAAAGGCATTCGGGACTATGTTGCCAGTTTATTATGCAAGTCTCTTCAGCCAGCAGGACAGAGCAATATCAAGCAGTGGTGAGCAGCCCTAATCTTAAGCCAGTTGTAAAGTGGGCTTAAACCTACCAATCTTATACACCACACTAGAAGAGAATTCATCTTCACTGTCGCTCTCATCCTGCCCAGCTGGGCTCACAACTGCCAGCTTGTGACAGATGAAGATATTACCTGCAAGACAGTGAAGTTGAGCAGTTATGTGATAGCAGCAGCCAGACTGCAGCATCCTGACAGCTTTGTAAGAATTCACAGTTAAGCTAGTTAAGCTTTGCGGCCAGAGAAACTACACACATGCTTCCCACTCGTTAGTCTGCTTTCTGCCCAGCTCACATACTCAGCAACACAGCTGGCAAAAGACAGCTGTATCTTATGCATAAAATATCCCAGTGTTACCAACTTTTCCACCCCTCCCTTCTGCCCCCCCAGGACAGAAGCACTTTCATCAGGAAAAGTGAGCTCCGCTATAAGAATATAACTCTGTGACACTGGGGAGAGTATTGCTCTGGGGGCACCTGTCCTCAGCTTCAGAGAGAAAAGCTTGTACTGTTTTTTGCAGGAACTTAATCTCTCACAGTAGGTACAATGAATATTCACTCCTCGGCTCTCACACGCAAAGGTCAAGTGTTATGCAACTAGACAACCGCAAATAGGGAACTCCCCATCATCATTAGCAGCCCTACTTGCTCCACCAGTATCAAAGCTATTCCCATGAGCTAGGATAACAAAGATCGTGAGACATAAGTAAAATGCTGCCAACTGTCAGCAAAGTCTCAGTCTCAGAGCAGCAATAATGGCAAGATAAAAAAAACAAACCGAAAAAACACAAGACATTCACCTTGTAAGACAAAGTCATCTTTACTTCGAAGCATTGTAATAGGTCCATCCAGAAGGACCTGTTACAGGTGCTGTCCCTGCAGCATCACTTGGAGAACCCTCCACAAAGGAGGAGAGTGCTATACTTACTGGGTTTGATGTCCAGGTGCACAAGGCCAGAGTTGTGGATGTATTTTAGCCCCATGGAGACTTGTAACAATATTTCTTTCAGCTCTGTTTCTGAGAAATAGTGGCCAAGCTTTGCGTTTTCCAGCAGCACATCCTGGAGACTCCCACCTAGGTGAAAACAGTCAGTCAGACCTGACAAAGATTTCATGGAGCAGCATGTTCAAAATAGCTTAGTTGGAACTGTTGCCTAGAGAAAGTGCAGGCTTGCTAGTGACAAACCCTGACCAGACCAGCTGTATATGCTCTAGTGATCAAACTAGGACATCACCATTTGGCTTCAGCCTTTATGCTAGCCAAGGACTGAGCAACTGCAGTTCTACCTACAGCACCAGAAAGGCTGACCTGATAATGATGCTGCTGCATGCCAAGAGGGTAAAAGTTAGTTACTTTTCCCATGCTAACAAGCAAAAAAACAGGTATATGGAGCAAAGAAGTTAAGCTCCCACTGGCAGATTTGATTGAGGAATGTAACATTTGACACACAAGGAGTTTTGTGGGTCTCCATCAAGGCACTCTGGCTATTTCAGGACTAGCCAATACCATAACCCTTCTTCCCCATCAACCTGCTTTTCAACACCTTTCGTTTGGTCTCAGATGTTCATCCTCTAGAATACAAGAAATGCATCAGTGCTGCAGCAATGATCATTAATTTGATGCTTACCTCCACCAGATTTGAAGTCATTACTCCAAACAGCTATCACCACTCATCACTGAGCCCCAAGACTGCAGGAACAGTTGAAAGATGAGAGCTACATATTTGCCTTCAGTTCCTCTGGTAGCAGAGGTGTCTTTTACAATGTCTCCCAATGCCTGGGAGTTTGCCAAGGGCAAACTCAAGTACAAGTGTACCACCCTGCCTGCAGCACCCCACTTATAGTTTACCTCATTATTTAGCTCCATTCCTCTGCAGCTGTTGAGCCCTAGTTATTCTTCAGATCATTACTCCCCTCCATTAAGAAGGGTTTGTTTCCAAGGTACATGCACTTAGCTTACCTGCTCGAGTCACTCGGATCAGGTTTTACCTGAGCAGTCCCAGGCACAGCTCTAAGCATCAGCATGAGGAATACTTCTCCCAGGCCAGCCAATACAGAGGAACAGGTTTTAAATTCCCACAAATTAGAGGGTATTCACTACTCGTAAGGCATTAGCACCATTCAGAGTTCTGTCTAAGTATTACAAACCCTTATTGGATTCTCCATGGCACTGTAGCCCCAATGCAGCTTGCCTAATTGTAAACCAAAACGCTCCATATTCAAGTACAAAAGCAGGTACCTGCATCCACCCCAAGACCTCAGGCTTTAACAACACCACAGCTCTTACCATCGCAGTACTCATTTTGGATAATCATGTGGTCATCCTCTGCCCATGCCGAGTAGTAGCGCACAACATGGGGGTGGTGTCCAAGGACAGCATGAGCATAAACCTCGCGCAGTGCAACGTGCCTGGAGAAGCATGCACAGAGAAGGCAGTGTGACACGGTGACACAGTCCTGCCTGGGACCAGAAGGGGAAGCCTGGTTTGCAGCCTGGCTTGGGAAAGGGAAAGTAGAGGTGTTTAGAACTTTGTCTTGGGTTTTGGCAGACTGTCTGGGTCTCACAGCTGCTAAAGCAAAACTTGGCCATGCTCAAATGCGCTGAGCGGCTGTCGAAAAACATAAATCACTGAGTAAGTCTTGTTAAAGAGGTAAAGGCAGCTTCAAGGGCTTTGCTTTAGCATGCAGGACAACATTAGCTGGTCAATGTAAGCAGTGCTGGCCGCACAGCAGGGCAGGGACATATCACAAATCAGCTGTCTGACAGTTATTATTTTAAAGATACCAGCTGCATGGTCATGAGGAGTTCAGGTAAGCTGTCATCTCTCTTTGCAATGTATGTGGCTTCTTCCCTTTCTCAGGCATTTATATCTGATAGTCCTAAAGTGGTAACTTCCCCCATTCTCCCTGCTATTTCCTGGCAGTGCAACAGCAGCCAGTTTTGGCTTATGCCACCCCTCAGATACCTTTAGATCCACACTCCCTCCCATCACACCTCCCAAGAACGTGCCCGTCATTTCATCTGGCAGTTTCTAGCTAGCACACTCACTCATCGGAGGATCCTGCCAGAGGCCTTTTGGAGCGTTTGATGGCATAAACACATCCATCAAGGCGTTTGATGCACTTGTAGACAGAGCCAAATTCACCCACACCAATTCTTTCTAGCTCCAGGAACTCCTTCTTGTAACGGGAAACCATGTTGCTCTCTTTCAGAGGGTATCTCTACAAGGTCACAAAAACAAGGCAAGTATGAGTTTAAATATTTAGGTAGTAACACCCATCATGTTTTTAGAGCTGGGTCGCGCTTCTTGTCACAAAGCACCCATGTTGCTCCCTTTCCCATTGTGAAAGTTCCTTCTTGAAATGCTTCCTTTCACTTAAGCATGTTGTGTTTTCTTCCTGACCACCTGACAAAGGTGGTCAGCTCATTGTATGTGCCTCAGCCTCCTTGCGTTACGACCATCACACCTCTTCTCTTGGCAGCCCTGTCCATTTTCTAGACCTATGGCTAACGGAGTCAGGGATGAACAGCAGGCAACAACAAAATACTTGTCTTCTGCCCAGCTACTGCAGGCTCAAGACAACCCATTACCAGCCTTGCTAGGTGGACATCCAGTACCTCTGAATTAGACTCCTGTACTGAACTTGTTTAAACAAGTGCTATTGCCTGTTTTGAGCTCAGAAGAGAAGCTCGTTGTGTTGCCTTAATGCAACCACAGCTATGCAAGAGCTGCTTTACTCTGGCAGCTAAGGCAGCCTGCAGCAAGGACATTCTGCATGAGTTCAGGCTCTCATCATGTTTGAAGTACCAGCTGTTGACTAATGGCAGTTTAGCAGATCTCAGTGTATCTGTTTGTATTCCCAGCAATTTCTCACCAGGAGCCACTTTTCCACAAAGGGCTGAAATCGTGCAGAACAGCTGGAACATCATTATTGCTACACTAATGGTCATTAGGGAAATAGGAGCTGCTGGTACTGCTTGCAGCGTGGTGCCAACTGACAGGAAAATAACTGAAGGGGAGATAAGTAAAGAAGAGATAAGCAGTGAAGCATGAAGTGAACAACAAGAGAGTGGACTAAGTAACTTTTCTCCATCCTCCTGCATTCCTTACAGGGACAATGGCTTATGTTGCAAACTGGTTTCCACAGAAACCCCTGCTGTGATTGCTGTACTATATAGTATATATGACCTTAAAGGGTGGGAGTAAAGAGTTGGTCCCCACAGCCAGCAAGATGAGGCCCATACAAACCAGCAGCCCTTCACAACAGATTGTATTTCATAAGGCAGCTATATTTTATAGTATCTTAAAAAGCTCAGGGAATAAAAATATTTGCTAGTACACAATTTTGTGTCTATATTACATATTCATTCTAATCAGCACTTCATCAGAATAATATTTCAGTAAGTCAAGTTATTTGAGGCTTTATTCCTGGAGGGATGGTGAAGTGGTGGTGGTGGAAATAACTGTGATAGGCCCAGATGTTACCTAGTAGATTATTTAGTCTGCAGCTGTATTTTTTCCATAGAGATAAGTTTTTCTGCAGTACCAGTCTTGTCTGCCAGAGGGTACCATTATTCTTCAGTTAAGCGTAATTTCACAATTACAATGAACAATTCTACTTGCACAAGACAAAAGACCTCCTTCAAGGAGCTGCTCAGGGAAATTGAGATCTTTACCTCATCTGAAGTCAGATATTTAATTCGGGCTTGGCTTGCTTTCCAGAAACCAGCTGGATGAGTACCTTCCCCCAGATAAACTGGGAATAAGGAAGAAGGCTGCAAGATATGGTTCCCCACACCAGCTGCCCATCTCTGCCAGTGCAAGTGGGGGTACATGATACCTCACACCCTGCTCCATGCAGCCAGATCAGCACACCGTACCATTGAAACTTGCCAGGAAAGCACAGACATCATCAGCAGCAAGAGAACTTAGGCTTGAGTTGCAAGACAGTATTTGCTGTCCTATAGCTACATAAGCTGTGAACGGACCTTCCCTTGGGCCCCAAGGCACACAGACACTCACTCAGCTGGACGTTTTCCTACTGAAGTACAGAACTTGCTGCCTTGCTTCAGAAGCTTCCCATTATAACTACTGCAATTGAAACTCTGCCTTCAGTACTTATCCACATCAGAGCTGTTCAGCTCACCACCTGTGTTTTTGCAGTGCAGATTCATATATTATTTGCAATATAGAAGCATCCAAAGATGCTCAGTACACCAACTCATACAAACAGCAATAAACCTGCTTTTTCAAACCACAAAGGTACAGTCACTATTTACACTAACTCAATAATACAGCAGTACAGTCCTCCCTAAGGAACCTAAATTACATTATATTTCCTAGAAAGACCTCCTGACCAAAAATCAATGAGTTTTTAGGCTTACTTGTCAAAGTGTCAGATCTGCTTTAGTGCAGGTTTCCTTTAGAGATAGGAATCAATTCCAAGTTTGTCTCAAACAAATGTTAACATAAAACATTCAGCTTGGGATTATTCTGTCATAAGTATTCATCCTCTGTCATGCCCCCATGATTTGTACTCCAAAAGCAGACTAGATTTCATCAAGCACTAAATCTTTACAAGCATCTTATCCTCTCTGTGGGGGTGAAATATACAGACACTCACCGGTGTAGGTAGCTCCCGTTTTGTTGTACTTCTTGGATCAGGATCCCTCCTATAACAGAAGTTCAGGAAAGTCTGGATTTATCATTTCAAGGCAGCAATCCAACTTGAGAATTGAAATGAAAATATTTTTCAAGAGAATCTCCAAACCTTGTTTCACAGTTTAATTAAAGATGTGTTTTGTAGAGTGTTAATATACAACCAGTTCCTAGTTGAGGCCTTAAAGATTGTAGTCCCAGGCTAAGAAGCCTTCTGTTTCCATTAGAAAGCCTCCATGTATCAAATTCAGTACTGCTTATAGGACTGAATGATTGTTCAGGGGCATCTTTCTCCTGGCCACCTTACTACTGGTGAAGGTGCATTGGACAAATGACCTTGCACAACGAGCTTCTAGTGAAGAAGAGAACTGCTCCACTGTGATTTCAAAGGGGAATCCCAGCTGTGCATCTGCTACAGTCAGGGCCAGGAGTTGTAGTGCACAGGTATTTGACTGTGTTTGTGTCTTGGTTAACCGAGATGGGATCTGGAGCTTTTGCAGGTCAGCAGTAGCCTGCACCCATCTTAAAAGCTGTATTACATGCAAACATGCATCTAATTTCTTCCAAGCTGTGGGTATAAGCATAACTGAATCAAGCTCCACTCCACCCATGGCCAAGAAAGAGAGGTGCAATTTTCCCCTACAGCTATAGCATTGAGGTTAGCTGTTGATGCCCCACTTACATTTCTGAACAAAAGGAAACAACTTACTTTATTTATATTTCTAATACCTTCATGTGTCTGCTAATATTTGCTCTGCACCAATGAATACTACGGAAGTGAATGATTTATTGTTAGCAAACAAGTCCAGGTACTAGACATCTCCATCATTACTACTCACAGCCTCCTTCCAGCCTATTATTTATGGGTAGTTCACTTACAGCTCTCCTCTGGTCTTCTGCTTGGCGTTAGGAAGAAAGAGCATTTGTCGATACGACTCTGGTGTAAAGGGGTTAATGTTGACAAGAGATGCCTGGGTAGAGTCATCCAGTTCAGCACCAGGAGTAAATCTCAGATGTCGGAAGCCTTTGGGTGGTACTTTTGTTCCAGATGAAGGAAAAGCTGTCTTCGATAACAGGCTCTGTATTGAGGGAAAAAAAGGTGGGGGGAGCAGATAGCCAAGCATTGCTTTTGTTGCTGCAGTGTCAGAATAAAGTCTTTGCTCTCCTGTAAATCAAGGAGAACTCCGCTCCCTTCCTCAGAACAGCTGAATCATTAAATCCCTGCATCCCCAATTTAGTCCTGACAGTTTTCTTCTCCTTCCACAGAGTATTACAGTGCTCACTAAGCCCTTTCAGACTCTATTCTCTGCTCACTTGGGTGAGGCCTGCAGAGCCATTTTGGCAAGCCCAGTCCTAAAGAGGAGCCAGCTGCTCATCTTTCCCACCTGTAGAGACACAGAAATTACATCATATATTGTATTAACATGGAAGACTCAGTTCTGCCAAGCGGGGACTGTTGCATCAGTTTGGTCAGGACAGGTTTGTCAGAAGATGAGATAGAACAAGTTTCCTTTTGGTTCCCCAGCAATAGGCAGCATTAGCATAGGGAGAATTGGTAGAATTATTTTTATATGGCTACTGGCAAAGTGACCAGAAAACAGTTCTTGTCAAGAAGAAAACAAAGTTTCAGAAATCTAAGTTCAGAAGGAACCTCTGGATCTTCTATAGTTCAGCTTCCCACAGAAGAACTTTGGGTTTCACCTACTAGCCTAAAGCCTTGTGCTGAATAAAGAATAAGGTCAGAGAAGCACCCAATCTTGATCTGAGGGCAGAAAAATCTACTTGCTGTGATTTTACCCCTTGAGTAACCATCAACATTTTGAAATATAAGTTTGTTTTTTGACTTCAGCAGAGCGGTGTTAGGTCTAAAGGGGGTTTAAGATATCCCTCTCCTAGTTAAAAGCCCGGCAAGAATCCATAAATCTCCCTGTCATAAAGATCAAGATACTTCTATATGCTTTTGATCCAACAGTGGTCTTACTCTTGTGAGTAGAAACATCACTCCAGGATCATATCTAGAGTTTCTCTCTTCTCTTATTGAAAGCTTTTGAGGATAAAATCCTTTAAAAGCTGCATGGGGTATCCTGCATCCACCTAATTGATGCTGCACTCATGGATATAGCTATTTCTGGGACATCACTCTGTTTCTATACCAGACTTGGAAGTTCAGCTACTTGTCTACTATGAACCTGGAAGTGCTTATTGATCACTTTCTCATGCTCTGGTTTGCATCTCCTTGCTCTTGGATGAAAAAGTTCTGCATAGGAACATATCAAAAGCAGTAGATGTCCAAGCCCAATTTACCCAGCAGCCTAGAAGCTCTGAAGAACTGTGGCTATGTTCTAGTCTAAACACAAGAAAGGGACCTAAAATACCATTGTAGCCTTCAAGTGTTCCAAGATCAATGCTCCCAGCCTTGTTTATAAGCAGATTTAGGTCCTTTAAAGCTCACCTTTTGCAACACACTTGGAAACAAAGACCTTTATCACAGAAGACAGCAAAGGAAAAGAAATTGTTGATTTAGTGCAATTGCTGCTCATGGGCTACAAGGTGACAAGCCACAAGCAGCATGTCTTGAACATCCAGCCAACATTTCAGCTACACAAAAACACACACTGAAAGCACCCTCCACTACCAGTAGATTATCTGGTCTGGAAGAGATTTGAGACCTCTCACCTACTTTCAGGTGAGATTCAGGGAGATTTCTTATAAATGGTCATTGCAGAAAATTCTTGGAGTGGTGCCATTTAGAGCCACTTTCCCCTAGGGAGTGGCAGGCCATTCCTCAGTAAACATGGCCACACAAATGGTCATATGTGGGCACAGGATCATCCTTCTTCCTACACAATCAGCTTTCTGGAGGGCAGAAGTACTAAAAGGACTGATCTTCTGTGTACCACTTAAGCAAAGGAGCAGCTAGTCTATCAGCAGAGCAGGAATATAGAGCAGGAGAGAGGACTGAAAGAGCTACTTTCATTGCAAGTCTTGAATGCTAGAAGCCGGTGCATACAACAGAAGCTATCTAGGAACAGAGGAGCTGGTGCCAAGCCTCCACTTGTGCTTACAGAAGACAAAGCAGATGCGTTATATTCTGTACAAGAAATCTCACAGAAAACAGGTGCTGGGATTATTCTTCCAAGAAACTAACTCAATAGATAAATTACATTTTAGGACAGTGACAAAAGGAAGACAGGAAACCTTCCTCCGCAAGCACACACTGTTTTGTTACCCCAAATCCCACAGGGGATTTGCTAACCTGGGAAAGTCCCACTTTCCCCAAACTCACTGAGCAGCTAAGCTCCACAGGGAAAGAGAATGAACATCACTGGACAGCAGCCTGGTTGGAAGCAGTCAAGACTTGCCAAAGTATACCTCAGCCACCACACCATTCCCAAACTTCTCTTTCAAGAGAAAACCCACTTGCATCCAAAAACTGTACTGAACAGAGCAGTCAGGAAAGCTACCTGTCTCCAAGCTCCCTTTGGAATGATGAGCTCCTTGAAGGGAGAGGGAGATGCATTTATCCCTCTGGAAGCACATTGCTACATAGATGTCCACTGCCCTAAACAGAATGCAAGGGGCACATGGGCAACCAAGGCACTTGGTTACCTGGGTTTTGGGGGTTTTTTTAACTCAGAATTGCCTGATGCCAACTAATGAGCTTTAACAGCAGCTTGGAAAGATTCAGGACTCCACTCCCACACACAGGTGTCTATTCACACCTACAGGATAACCCTTTGATGGCTAAGGAGCTCATGGTCCAGGTTTCTAAGAGTAGAGACAAGCAACAGATGCCCTCACCACCCATGCAGCAATGCAACAGCAATGCTGGAGAGCTTGCCCACTCAGACACAGAGCGGATGCATGCCATTACCTTGGGAGTGTGCGGGGTGTCACAGAGCTGCAGCTTCTTCCAGGTGATGTGCAGTGGTGTCTCGGCATCACCCAGCCTCTTGCACATGACTGGGGAATGCACCATGGTAGGACTCATCCAGGCTTTTGTCCTGCTCAGGAAGATCTCACCAAGCTTCTTCGGAGGGGTTGCTGGCAGAGGGCTGCTCCCTTGCCACTTCAGGAACTCACAGCTCCTGGAGGGGCTCGAGCTCAGGGTGTCCTCCTCATTTATACTTCTGTCTTCACTCTCTTCACCACAGCTGGAAAAGTCCAATCGCTGAATGAATTCGTCGCTGTTGTCCCAGTCATCCATCTCACCATATGAAACAGAACAGAGCTGGTATGGTACTGGCCTGCCTTGTTAGAGGAAGAAGGACAGAGAGAGAAGGGAAGAGAGCATTACTTACACAGGCAGAGTAACCATCCTCTTCCTTGCCTTATTCAAGACATTAGCTCTACTCATCACATGCACCCCCCACCCCAATCCCATATACACAGAAGCCTTGATCACTTGTTGATGTTTGATTGCATTGATTAAGGAAAGTACCCCAGAATTACCAAGTATAAATCCATTCAGCTACCGCTCATGTAACAGATTTTACTTTATGTCTTACTAGCACAAGTCAGGTACAACTCAGAAGTCACTGCCTTTCACAGTAAACCTACAGGGAAACTTCTCCACCTACCAATACCTTATCCACTACTCTCATTACACATAAGAACAGAGCTTCCACACGCTAACTGTGGAACAATTCCATATGCTAAGTGTGGACAACACACACCAGCCCTCACCCTTTTCTACTCCAAATTTCTCAACCAGAAAAAAAGGAACCCATGCTACATACAGCTGTAAAAGCAGAGGGTGCCCCAGGGTAATTACCAGATACCCTACAGACAACCCTGCTCCTGGCCAGGCACATTTATAACCACCCCACACAGCAGGACCATTGCTAATGGGGAACTGACAGCACCTGAGCACAGTTGCCTGGTGGCCAAGGGGTTCTGCTGTGGATGTGGGTTTGATGTGCTTGCAACCAGCTCTGCAGGGAGCCAGGGCTCCCTCTGAGTCATCCTGCTTCTGCACGCTCTTCCCTCCTCCAGCTTCCCAGGGCCTGCAGGGAGGTGATGTTTGCTGACAGCCAGCCTGCTCCATGATAATCCCATCAGAGATGTAGTCTTTGTGGGCTTTACTTGTATGAGTGATTAGTCTAATGATAACAGGGTCCTGTGCTTCCTTAAGTCTGAATTTCACTTCCTGCATTTAGATGTGTGTTAGTTTAGACAAGCATTGCAGCCTGCATGGAGAGGCTAATTTGGCCTAAGTAGCCTGTGATCAGGGGGCATTCCTGTGAGAAAATAAAGGGACGTGTTGATCTGAGGTCACACAGCCCTCCTAACTTGGTCTTTCAATGAAACATATGAATTGAACCCACACAGGTCTCTGAGGTTGCCTGTTCAGACTGTTATGGGCAATTCATTTGATACAGGCCACCCAAGCGGTGTCAGGGGGACATGCCAGGAGCTCAGTAGTATTTTCTACTGTCCTAGAGGTTGTAGTGTTTCTTCCAGGCACAGAGCCTGTTGCTGCTATGGAGACTCCTTTCCCCGGTCCAAAAGCCTGGCAGTGCTGGTGCTGGCTGCTTTCGCTGTGAAAAGCTGTCTTAAGCCACAACACTGCAGCATCTGGCCAGCTGAGATCATGGGACAGGACCACTTTAGTTCCTCTGTGATCTGACTGTATCAATGAGATGTCCAATACTTGGAGCCTTGGATAGGAATATTTCATTTTAAATCTGAAGAAATAATGCTTTCAGTCCCTGCATCTGCATTTTGATTAATAACCCCACAATGAAACCCTTCTGACCACAGCTTTAATCCCACCTGAAACGTTTTTTGATTTATTTTTTCCCCCTCAGGGTTTATAGGCAGTGTCCATTTTCTAAGGAGGAATGTGATGTGTAAAGGAGGAAAGTTGGATTTGCTGCGTAAAGAAGGCCCCACTTGTTCATCTTGCACCTTCTAACTAAAAGTCACCACATTTTATCATAGAATCAAAGAACCATGGTTTGCGCTGGAAAGGACCTCAAGATCATCCAGTTCCAGCCCCCTGCCATAGGCTGGGACACCTTCCACTAGACCAGGTCACTCAAGGCCCCGTTTCTGTTTCTTTTCTGGAGGACTACCTAAAGATCTGGGGACAATTTTCTTAGCCCTCAGCTGGAGAGAACACATGTTCATTTCCATTTGAGGGAGAGGTTTTCCTCCTGAAAGGGTCACATCCTCTCCTGGCCTACGTCTGTCCGTATTTGGTGAAATAATAAAGTAGAAAATGTGGCCTTTGTTTCTTGTATGTGTCCAGCAGGCTCAGAGTGCTGGCCAAAGCAGTGTAAATAGCTCTGGTGCCACCAGGTCTCTTGTCACCAGAAGCCGAGAGCTGGGAGGGTGATGACAATTCACGTATCACAGAGCCGGTGCTGGCAGCCTCTGTTCCCCATTACAGGCTGCTCTCCTCACCGCATCCCCTCCTCCTGCCCGGGCGCACCGCAAATAGCCCATGTGTGTGGTGGAGGGATTCTCATTCCAGATTTGTTTCCCCTGCCTGAATCTCTGGGGGACAGACTGACGTTCGTGCCAGCTCCACTGTGGGGACAGAGAGGAGAGAAATGAGCTGTCGCTTTAGCATCACTGACGTGCAAAGAAAATATTCATCAGAAGGAAGCTTGGCACTGTCTGTATGGGTAAAGTGAAGCATGTGGCCGAGTGTTTGCAGAATCTGGCTTTTCCTTCTACAGTAACAAATAATGTGCGGAGTTTGGGTTTTTTCTATACCAGTCACCTTCCACGAAAGACTCCATCTGCTAAACACCACCTACTGCGGTTTATAGCTCTGCAAAGTAAGTTTGTGCATGGGCTTTGTGAAATAGAATGCCCACTCAGGGTTGGAGTTGTCTGAAATGGAGCTCACAGCAAATGGACGCTAATGTTACCGAAAAAAAAACAATGGGAGGAAGAAACCGAACGCCACTGCTGAGGAAACTGGATGATGAGTTTCTTAATGGCCTATTGAACACATGGAGCTGCTCAACAGGGAGAAAAGAGAGACAATTAAAGCTTTTATGACAATATCTTCCCTTTAATTGTGGCCTGCTTAATTGGGTGATTCAATTAATCAGAAAGTCCTAGGGAACCGACTTAAACCTAATGACACTTAATGACATTGGCGGTCACATAATGAGGATGGTAATTACACAGAAGTTGGCTGCCTGTGGATGCCTTGGTCACACTTGTGTCTTCGTCTTCCAACATCAAGCTGATTCTGCCTGTTTCTCTGACAGCTGTTCCACATCCTTCTATACCACACACTTATTTACACACAGCTCCCAAACCCCCAGTGCACTCTGGATGTGCCACTGACCCTTCCCGGTTTGTGCCTCGCAGCTTCCACTGCAGCAGCCTGGGAGCGTCAGTGGTGCCAGCCGCCCTGCTCAGCTCCCGCGGCTCCCCGGTAACATGGGGTCGACAGGGCTGCCCCTGACCGGCCCTGCTCAGGAGGCAGCGGAT
>JANHGB010041869.1:0-38835 GCA_026283785.1 Coracopsis vasa
TATCACAACACAAACCTAAGTTAAGTTAAAAGTATTTTAACCCCATGTTTTCCAGGCACTTGTTTTCCTTGTATCAGCTGTGAATATTTCCCCCAACGCTTGCTCAGCTCTTTTCTCCTCTGGCTTTTATAGTTACAAGGACTTTCCTTTCATCTGAGTCATTCCTTTTCACCTGAGTCATTCCAAGTTGTGGGAAAGAGGCATAGTCTAGGTGAGAGGGGCTCTTCCATCAAACCAGTGGAGACACTGGGATAAACCAGTGTCATATGCAGAAGCCCTTCCCCACATCTGAAATGAAACCCTGAGCTTCTTACTCTGCCTTTTGGAAGGGCTGGTGGGACCACAGGTTTGGAGAGAGGCCCCCAGGCACCCTCCTACCAAGCAGCCACCCCTGACCTGCACGCCAGTGAGCTTACAGTGGACCCTCTGTTAATGAACAACCTGCTTTTTGCCACTCAAGACACCAGGGTTCATATAACTAATAGTACAAAGGCAGTGTACTGGGGAAGGTGGCTCTGCTTGTTTGCAGCAGTGTTTGAAGCCATGTGGTGAAGTGGTTTCAAATGGCATGAAGATCAGGTGGGAACATGTGGTTTGTGCCAGCATAGAATAGAATAAACTAGCTTCTGCTTGCCATGTCCCTGTAAAATACAGTGGTAAACCGCATGATTTATACTTTGTTCTCTGCAGAGAAAGCAAAAATGTATTCAGGAAGAGGTGGGGTTTTTTAAAGACTCCTGAGTCTGTATCAAAATTACATTTACTGTAATGCATATTAAATTGGTGAATATTAATTTCAGCTGAATTTTTCCATTGCCTCCTCAGAAATAATCTTTTATTCTTACTGTGTGGAAAAAGGCATTACAGGTTTGGATTGCTTACCATGTTTCTTTCTGGCTATTGAGGAGTTTTGCTCTTGGCCTTGCTGTGGCTAAGAGAGGAAGGCTTTACAGCTGACTGCCGCTGTTCCCGCAGTGTCACTTCATGGACCAGGAGAAGCCGCAGGTGAAGGGGACCACAGCCACCAGCCATAAGCAGATGATCAGGTCCTGCGATGGGAGGCGATGGGCGCACTTGGGCCAGCGCTGGGTGATGGTGATGCTCTTGCTGAGTTTCAGGAGCTCCTGTTTCGATTTCACTGGTGAGATACTTACAGGGGTTTTTGACCGACTTAAACAGCAGGTGAAGGCAATGAGCTGACGAAGGTGCTTATGGTGGTGGTTTCTTAGAGTGACAAAGGGCAGTTACACCTTGATGCACTGGAATTGCAGGTTTCTGTGGAAGAAAAGCACTTGCGGGGTCTGGGTGCTCAGACAGTCAGTGCCACCACACCTCTGAATAGAGCTTTAACAGACTGTTAAAATCCCTAAGGTGCTGCTGATGAGCCTTTTAACGCATTATCTCCCGTAATGACTGCATTTCAGCTTCCCATCTCCTTCCTTCCCCAGCAGACTCCCAACCTAGTCTAGCCAGCCGGTGGGATGTCAGGTATCTCCTCTTCTAGAAAGCATTGGCTGAACTACAACTTTTTGCAAACCTCAATTTCTGCAGCCTCTTGCAATGTTTGGTTTGGGTTTTTGTTTGGTTTTGGTTTTTTGTTTGTTTGGGTTTTTTTTTTTTTTAATTGAAAGAAAAAGGTGGAAGAAAAAAATAAAAAGAAAGCACTGATAGTGCAGCCAGGGGTCAGCCAGGGGTCAGCCAGGCAGCCCCGTCATCAAGCAGTGATATCTGTAGTTAAACTTCGGAGCTGTTGGAAGCCAAGGGGAGCATTCAGAGCAGGGCTCACTGTTAGCAGTAGTATTGTACTGTTGACAAAGCTGGTAAATCGCAGTTTAACCTCAAATTCTCCTTTTTGCTGGTGGCAAGCAGGAAGGGAGGTGCCATCAGCACTTTATGTGGGAGGCTTTGAACTTGCGTTGCTCCTGCCAAGCAGCAGCTCAGACCCCTCTGTGCCTTCTGCACGCTCTGTGCTTCGTGCTGGGAAACAATAATCACTGTCCTGGTGTCACAGCTTCTCTATGAAATATGGAAGTGTATCCAGACCTGTCAGTGATTCGCACAGGGCATGAGCGGCTAAGTATTTGGGGCATGCTGGTGAAGAAACAGTAAATATTAGTTTTTCATGGAGAGAAATAGATGTGTGTATAGTAAGGACTCAGTTAATTTTACAATAGCTGGGCTATGAGGCTTGTGACAAGCACGTGGGGAACCACCCTGATTTTTAGAGAAAGCCTCCACGTGAGGTATATTGATTAATCCAGAAATGAAAAATCCAAACGTATCCCTAAGAAGGAGCAGGGAGCATGCCTGCTGAAGGTGAAGGAGAGGATTAAAAACAAAGGTACCATCGTGTCCTGCTGCCTTCTTATGTGGGCTAAATGGAAGTGGAGGAGGACAGTCAGGGCTGGGGTTCCCCCCACATCAGTGACATGGCACAGGGTGCCGACCCGCAGGGAGCCACCCTGTGATGCAGGTGGATCTAGTTGTTGCTAAACAAAACCAGTTGTTGCTGGCTTTGGCTGAGAGCATCCTGATTTGCCTCTTGCAACAGCAGGCTGGGGCAGGGGCTGTTCTGGGCACCGCTGTTCCTTTCACCCCAATGCAACCCGCCCGCCGTCGCCCAATCCTGGTTGTGAAAGCAAGCAAATCTGCACAATCCCTTCATCTGAAGCCGTTTCCTCAAGAAAAGGGAAAAGCTCAGAGTGAAGGACCCTGCGGTGCTCTTCATCTAGTCTGGCCTGGAATCTGAGAAGTATGCTTTTCCTTTAGGGAAAAAATGGTGGGGAAATGTCTATCCCAGTGAACACACATCACTCGGAGCTGTTCTTCCCTAGACAATAACCTCATGTACACAGAGTTAAGGGAATGAGATAGTATACATGCAATCAGTTTTTTAAAAGACAAATAGCAATCTGTGATTTAATTAGGGGGGCAGGGGGAAATAAACTTGCGCAATATCTATAACCATACTGAAAGGGCACAGCTTCTGACCTCCCCTTCTAGTTACCTCCCACCATTACCCTTGCTTACTGCTGCCTGCCAATAACAGCCTCCCAGAAAGAGAAACTTTAGTTTCATCTTCCCCAGAGCTTCTTTGTGCAGGGCTCCGGACAGCAAGGAAGGGAGACAAGGTTCCAGACGCTGGCCGAGGCTGCTCACCAGAAGGTTGGTTCTCTTAAAGCGTGGGAATAGTAAAAACCTGATAGCCTGGGAAGAGTGGGATAATAGTGCAAAAAAAGGATTTTGTGGTTGTTGTGGTTTGGGGTTTTTAATTTTTTTTTTTTTTTCTTTCTGCCCAGGACATTTTTTTTAAGCAAAAAATACGGCAAATCCTACTTGGGGAAGGGGGGTGGATTAAAAAAAGCTAGACAAAAAAGCTGGATTATGGAGAGGTTATTTCTTCTGTGCTTCCTCCTGCTTACAGGATTGTGTAACTGCATTAAAGGACTCTGCTGGTACTTTGCTCTCTGTTTAAATTGGACTCTTTCTTGCCTGCATGGACGCTTAAGATGAAATTCCTCTTAGCAAGGCTGTTTTGTTGTATGTGTTTCCTGGTGGGCTCTAAGGATGTGCTGGTTGTAGCTGCTGTCCTGCCAGAAGCTTGGATGCCAGTCGCTTTTATATGTTGCTGCCTCCTCACCCTATGTATTTGCTGTCCTTTCCAATGGGACTTGCTATTGGTGTCAAGAGCAGCTTAATGTTGTGATCCTTCATTAATGTTCGCAACTATGAGAGAAGAAAGGATGCGAATAATGCCCAGGATAAGAGTATACCGTGCATTTCTGAAGGTGTAGAAAGCAGATTTACTGTGTATTGGTGGCATTGCCGTGGATCGGCAGAGGGCAGCGCTCGGAGGCAATGGTCGCTCGCAGTCTCCCCCTGGACACAGTGATACACCTGATACAGTGCCTTTGCCTGCATCCACACCGGGCTCACAGGCTGGTGTGTGCTGCCTGGTGAGCCAGGAGTGGGATTTCTGGAGGAGCATGCATTTCCCCTAAGGGTGGAGAGGGAAGAAGAGCCCCCTCCCAGCACTATTCACTTAATTTCAGTTTCTATTCTGCCTTCTGAGCTCAGGAGCTGGTGGGGAGGAGCCAGACCACCCAGCAGTGATTCAGCCTTTGCCAAGAAAGTCTCAAATGTGAGCGGGCAGGGGCTTGGGGTTTTCCTCCCTCTTTCTTCTACTAGTGTTTAACTAGAAGAACTTGGCCTCAGGGCAAAATTTACTTGTAATTGTTATCTGCGAATGTTTTGTGTTGGTTTTTCCTTGGCTGGGAGAACAGGAGCACAGAGCCTTTTGCTTTGATTTTTTCTTTAGACCTCAAGCTCATTGGTTTTCAGGGTTTACTTGCTTGCTTAACCACAGGAAGGCAAGGGCTGGGGTTCAGACTTGGGACATTGCATTGAGTTTCTGCCTTTCTGGCTCTCTACGACAAGAAACCGGAGATACTCGTTTTCTACAGTATCTTTTTTGCGTGGAGCCTTGGCTTCGTTATGAGGAAGTGAGAGAACATGGCTGCTTCCTGCATGCTTTCTATTCATGCCACACCAGTCTTGTGCAAAATATGCCAAGTTCAACAATCGAAATACCCGGGTTTAGCCTAGGTTCACTGCCCAGCCCTGCTTGGCGCAAGGGAGGTTGGTGAACTGTGCCTATGTGCTAGTGAAGCCTTTCTGGGGTGGAGTGGGGAGTGTCAGTGGCTCGATGCTATTTTGAAGGCTGGATAAAATGGCAGAAAATGCAAAAATTTTGAGAGGATGTAAATGTGGGTAAGATAGGGTCATGCTTTGCCACACATCCCGTGGCAGCAAGGGAGCTGGCAAAAGGCTGCCTGCTGAAGAGTTATGGCAACCAGCTCAGTCGGGGGACCAAACCAAGTGCCGTTGTTTTACTAACTGTCCCGTTCCCCTCCAGTCTCTTTCAGAAGAGCAACTAGGAATGTCTGCCCCAACCGTTGTGACGATCCAGCCACAGTACGGCATGGTCACGCCTGCTGCCTCGAGAAACATATGGCAGACAGGGCTGATGGACTGCTGCACGGACTGCAGCGTGTGTGAGTGGTCCCATCTCTCAGCAGTCAGCAGTGACATGCTGCAGTCGGTCCCATGCCCTCTCGGGATGCTTGTCTCACCCCGGTGGCTTGGGTCGGTGGTGTGACAGCTGCAGTTGTGTACCTTGTCCTCTCAGTTCCCCTCCCGATGGCAGTGGTGCTGGGCAGGCAGGCAGAGCCTCACCTGCTGCTGTGTTTCTCTCCCTGACAGTCTGCTGCGGGTTATTCTGCTTCCCCTGCCTGGCGTGCCAACTGGCTGGGGACATGAATGAGTGCTGCCTGTGTGGGACCAGCGTGGCCATGAGGACCCTCTACCGCACCAGATACAACATCCCGGTCAGTGATTAACCTGCCCCTCACCGTGCTGTGGGGCTGGAATATGAGGTGCCCCCAAGACCCCTCTCTCTGCACAGGAGGGATGAGCATAGGGTTGCAGCAATCTCCACTCACCCTTTTTTTTTTTCCACTTCTTTCTTTATCCTGCATGATGCCAGGAGCACAGGACAGGGGTTGGGCCACCCTTGGGTGCACTGATCCCTGCATGGTGTCCAACAACACTCTCTAATCATTAATTGGACACAGCTCCTTCCCAGCACCTTTCACTGGGGGCACAAGTCCTGCCTTCAGCTGCTGCTGACCACAGCTGATGCTTCCCCATGCTATCCCCAATCTTTGAAAGATGGGAAAGGTTTGGGAGAATTGAGGGCAGACAAAAGAACAGATTAAGCCAGTTGCACATATAAGCATCTGTAATTTGATGCAGAAGAAAGGTGGACATTCACTTGAAGTACAAAAGTGAAATGGTTTCTTCCCAATGCGGGGTTCGTGCCATCCCCAGACAAACGATGCTGGCCCAAAACCCGTGTGCCCCAAAAAATCTCTTTCTGTGTGTGTGTTCCCTCCCAGTTTTAAAACTCAGAAGCCAAAAAATAATTAGCTATCTGCAGTCTGCAGAAAGGGCTCTTTCCTTCCTTTCCACTACGTGTGGGTTCTCCAGCACTGGTTTTTAGTATCTTGCTACTCAGGACACTGCAGCCAGCCAGGAAACAAAGGGCACACAGCCTGGAGTGTGCTAAACCTCTTTGTGGCTGAAATGTGGCTTTTAGGAAGCCTCCACCCCTAACCAATATCTTCCTAACAGGGGTCTATTTGCTCTGACTGCTGTATCACTATGTGGTGCCTCGTGTGCTCCGTTTGCCAAATGAAGAGAGACGTCAACCGAAGGAGGGAGCTGGGCATATTCTGGTAAGCTGGGTATGCTGGTGCTGGTTTATAGAGCCGCTGCCTCACGCAGCCATGCGGATTCCCAGAGTCTCCTGCCAGCACCTGACATGTAGCACAGGGTCACTGCAGTGGGGAAATGGCCATGGGCGGGTAACAAGAGAGACCTATCGCTCAGCACAATATTGCTGGGAAACTTGTGCAGGAAGGGGTTGGGAGGACTGAGGACGCACACACAGTGTGGTGGGGCATGGCCCCACTCCCTGATCCTCCTCTTCCATCCCATTGTAGATGCTGCCGTCCTTGGTGCGCCCTGCAGAGCTGCTGCGGGCAAGAGTCACCGCATTCTTGGCTGTTGGGAAATTCACCATGGAGAGGTTGCCTTGATTGTGGTTGATTACCCTTTCCCCAGGTAACAGCAGCAATAAACAGCAGTTTGCCTTCCTGCCTCTGTGTGTGTGTGTGTCACTCTTGCACCACCTGACAGCACGCATCCTTCTCCTGCTCTGCCTGTCTTGGCAGCCCCTGGTGCAGCTGAGATTTCCCTGTGCCTGCTGCAGAGAGAGATTTTCACTGTATTTCGTTAATTACTCCGCTTTTAGAAAGGATGTTCAATGCATAGGAGGAGCCAGTGTTGGATGAGCAACACACTCATCCAAGCTGTAAAATTTGGCAAAGTGACTTCTGTCCCAGGGCAGAGCTGGGACTTCTGGCAGGTGAGTGATGGCTGCAGGCCACTGAGTGCTGAGTTGCCCCTACTGCGGTAGCCCCGATGGCCATCCAGGTCTGCTAGCCAGTCTGAACATAAAGCTGCCTGGCCCTGTTCCACTTCCTGGGTTGCAGAGACACGTTCCTGTATGTGCCCTGAGGAGGAAATCCCACCTGCCTGTGAAGATAACCAAAAGTTTAGAATAGCTTCCAGACAAGGAATAAGTAAATGCACTTCCCTGGCAGTGTTCAAGGCCAGGCTGGACAGGGCTTTGAGCAACCTGGTCTAGTGGAAGGTGTCCCTGCCTATGGCAGGGGGCTGGAACTGGGTGAGGTTTGAGGTGGCTTCCAACCCAAACCATTCGTTTATTCTGTGGACCTGTGGCTGAAAACGTGGTTGGGTCGTGGGTTAGCCAATTCCCCTCCACGGGCAAACCCTGCCGCCTCCTGGCCACAGCCAGGCACAGCACACCCGCCTGCTGTTAGCTATAGATACACTCTGTCCAAAACGCGGAGGTTACATCCACCCCTCTCTCCATCGGTCTCTGAGAGACGCTAAAGGATTTTTGATCCCTACAAATCTTCCCCCATCTTCGCTGACTAAGGAAAATATGATATTTTTCCCCCCTTTACCTTCATCTTCACCACAACACTTGTGAATGGCAGGTGCAGCTCCATCAGTGCTGTGGAGTGGGTTTGCATTGTGATATACCTAAACCCCAGGTAGCCCAGACAGTCCTATGAATGATCCCTGGAAATGCAGCAAACTGCATTTTTAGCCTCAGAGGTGAAGGCTGGTGTAGAGGGGGAGAGAAGAAACACCACACTGCTGCTTCATCCCACCATAGCATGGCTTGATTTTGTGGCTGTACCTCGAGGCAGCACCTGTATCACCCAGTTATGGTCAGTTCTTGCTGATGTTCAGGCTTAACAGAGAAAAGGCGCTGCACCTCTAGCAGGAGAACGATTAAGGCAGTGCAGGAGCCTGAATGCAAACTGTCCTCTACCAAAAGCAGCATGTCCCATCAGGGCTCTGGGGCTGCAGGAGCCTGTCAGAAGTGGCATCAAGCTTGCAGCAAGCTGCCTTCAGCAGGGAAGCTGCAATTGCGAAAGCAGCAGCTAAGCCGGTGTCTGGTCTGTTAGTCAGAGGGAGAGGAGGTCATTCACCAGGGAGCACCCAGAGCATATAAAGGATGAGAACCAGGAAAAGGACATGCATCTTCTGGGACAAAGGCAGCTCATCGGGTATGTATGGCTTGGCTTTGCTTTGCAAGAGCTGCAATGCAAAACTATGGAAACTGCTCGTGGCTGAAGTGGTGTTGCTGGGGAAGGGGAATGGGTGGAAATGGAGGTGAGATTTTCAACCTGGAAAGCTACTTCAAAGCTAAACTAGAGCGTGCTGGGTGCTGCTGACAGGCATCTCAACAGAAGCGGCAGCAGAGGTAAAGTATGGCAGCTTTTGCACGGTATTATTTGTTTGTGCATGTATACATGTGCCATAGCAACATGCCAGTTTATGACCTTGGTTATGGGTGAAATGTGCCTGCATGCACCTCAGGATCATGCTGTGGAGCTGTGGAGTCGGGGGCACCCAAGGTGATGTGCTGGGCCTGGGCAGCCTCTCAGGAGAGGAGCATGCAGTGGAGGCTGCTGTCTGCTCACACCACAGCCTCCATCCATGCAGAGGCAAGGTGCGCTCAGACTTGGGGAGAGGAAGCATAAGTCAGCCGTTCCTGCAAAGGGCACAGTGTGTGTGTAGCAGGGAACATCACTTGACTGCACTGAACATCACTGTGCTGCTATTAATCTTATCTGGTGGGGGTCGAATGCCTCCTTGGGCACAGGAGGCTGGTGGGATCCTCTCCGTAAACCTTCCCAGGCTGCTGTTCCCACACAGGCTTCTCCCTGTGGTTCCTGAAGTCCTTCCTGCTGCTGGGCATTCCTTTCCCTGCATGGGACCCCTATGCAGTCCCCGCCTGGCATCCCCATGGCCAGCCTGTGATCTGTCCTCTTCTCTGCCCTTCCTGGCTCCTGCCTTTTCTTAAATCACCCTGTGCCAAGGCTCCCCATGGGGCTGCCGTTTTGGTGTGCTGTGGGGTGTTACATTGGCTACAGAGGTGATGGGAGTTACCTGGGGTCTTGTGCATGGATAAGCAGGGCCAGCAAACTAGGGCAGAGGTGGGAGATATCCAGTGGCATTTGATGGGTGCCATGGCCCCCACTGCACCCCTGAGTGGTAGGGTTGCCTGTGCTCAACCCCAGAGGTGTCTGCCAACAGCCAGGAGACGTGCTCCAGAGAAAGCACAGCAGCATTTTTATTGCTCAGCAGCCCTGTTCTGTAACAGCAGGAAAACACCTTTGTCTTTTAAACCTCTGGTGGAGGCCAGTGGTGGAGAGAATCCCTCAGGGTAGTGGTCCCCCCTTAATGACCACTCATCACCTAATGGGAGCAGATACTGGTGTCTCAGATAGCGTCAGCCCAGCCATGTTTCTGCTGCCTGCAGAAAGCAGAAAAAAGTCATGAGCAAATCACGTTGAGAGTTTTCACAAGCTTTCTTCTGTCTTACAGCATAATCCAACATCTCTTTTCCTCTCTATGTACTACCAGAGAGCAAGGGTTGGATGTATGGCAACAGGCTGTGTCTGACAGCAGAGATGTATCCAGGCTAGTCTGTAAATGATGGGGAGCTGCTGGCAGATCCGCCAACCCCTTTGCCACCTGTTGACAATAGTCAATACAAATGCAATCTGTATCTCTACAGTGTCAGATGTGGGTAATGCACTCAGTGGCATTATTTGAGTTCTGGGCATAGTTCCACCGTATTTCTGGAGAATCGCCTTTAATACCCAAATTCTGTGTAGATGTGTAATTCTAACAAGGTAGATTTAGATTAGATATTAGGAAGAAATTCTTTACTGTGAGGGTGTTGAGACACTGGCACAGGTTGTCCAAGGAAGTTGTGGATGCCCCATTCCTGGCAGTGTTCAAGGCCAGGCTGGACGGGGCTTGGAGCAACCTGGTCTAGTGGAAGGTGTCCCTGCCCATGGCAGGGGGCTGGAAATGGAGTAGCTTTAAGGTCCCTTGCAATCCAAACCATTCTGTGACTCTATGATTCTATCACCAATACAATTATGCCTCTGTAATAACTAGCAAGCATTTTGCAAGCATGTGAAATGCAAAGACCTGTGTTATGATACCCATAAATGAGAAATTTACAGCTCTCGATACTATCAAAAGTCTGTATCATATGTTATGTAATGGACTCACACATATCCTGAATAAGAAATACGTATGTAGGACAAAACCGACACTGACATGCTGGAAGCGTCATAAAAAATCTCCCACTTGCTTGCACTGTTACTCAGGTCTAATCTTAAATATTTAGAATACAACAGGTTACTATCTAAGGTTGCAAGTACTTTGAGGCAGAACAGCTTGTTCCTGTCACGTATCTGTGCGATATCTCGCACAGGAACCTAGATAATTTGTTAGGCGTCCTCAGAAGAGACAAGCAGTTACTCTAACACTGTTCCTGGAGTACAACATCATTTTAAAAAAGGAATTTCTCCTTCAGGAATAGGTTTCTATCCTTTAATAAGACACTCTTACCTAGGAACTCTCACAGCCACAAGGTGGCATCACTGCCTCCTACAGAACAATTCAGTAATTCTGTCCATTTATCAGGCTGAAATATTGATTAGATTCTTGAAGAAAGGAATTTATGAAAAAATTCTTGTCACCATAGAAAAAAGGTGATTCAATTTTAATTTTGGAGGGTAAAGTGAACAATTTTTCCTTTATCTTGAAAGTGACAGCATTAGAAAGTAAGGTTTCAATATTTCAGAATGGACACATCCAGAATTCTGCATCTTGGAACTGCACACAACTGAAGTATTTTTAAAAGACTTTTGGATTTCTAGTAGCACATCTCTGACTTTGAACTAAGTCAAGAGCCCTCTGCCCCACCTCCCTTTGCACCCACCAATAATTCTCACTTGTAAGATCCTCAGCTTGTTCTGGTTCGAGCATATCCAGTGCCAAAGCCTCCAGGTTCCTGAAGTGCTGCTGTAAAACTGGGTTCTCAAAGCTGTCAATCCTGTCAAGAATCCCCCAAAACATCAATGCATGCAGCCAAGAAGACAGACATGTAAGATCTACCCCCAACTTCTTTCAAGTAAAACTACCCTCTTTCTCCTCCAACAATCCATCTCATCAGAACTGCTTTTTCTCTTTTCAATTTACCTGCTGAATCACTATCCTGTCATGCATCAACCCCATTAGAAAGCTGTGTGAGAGAAATGGAGACAGTGGTATTCCACTTTAATAACAGTCATACTACTTTCTACATACCTAGGAAAAGATCTCCCATAAGAGCACTTCATAAAATGTATCCTTGCTATACTGAAAAACGCTCAACTATTCCCTCTGAAGTGCTCTAATTTAAACAATCCCAATCTGATCTGCAATAGATTGGCAGAACCACAATAAAATGCAATACCTCTGCAACAAATGACAACAGCCCAGAGAACAAGAGCAATTCTGTAAAGAACTCCAGAACGTGCTACATAAAGCATGTGGTGCCTGGGTATTCAAAATTATTAAGAATAAAGTTGGGACAAAGCTACTGCAAAGGTAAGCAATTTGCATCAAAATACATCAAAGTCTCATCTCGTGGACACCACAGCTGAACAATGCATGCAAAAGAGCAAACAGCATTGTGCTTTCTTCCTCATGCTACCCCCTGCATGCTATTTATCTCCATGTACCTGTATTTGAAACGGAGTTTTTGAACTATTTCCTTCATTTTGTCCACCTGCTCTCGACTGGCTGGCACCTTTTCTGTAAAATCAACCTTCCACTTGTCATCTGCGTATGGGAGGAAGATGATGTGGAAGCCTATACAGAAGAGAGGGAGCAAGAGAACAGTTATACAGAACCATGGCCTCAAAATGATCTTTTATGGGAAATATCAAGATACTTATTATCTGCCTAGGTCTGATGACTCCAAACTAGCTAGCTGTTTTGTCGTACACAACAGTGATTCATAACACTTCCTAGTATCTACAGCATGACATTCAATCCCAATCTCAATGTATATAATCAACATCGCTAATGGCTTATTGAAAGAAGTTCCAACTGAATGCATAGCTAAGAGTGGCATACTTGCGAGTTGCTTTGTATGAAGGAGATCAACTTGTTCATCTTCCCCATCTCTCACTGGATATAAGCTTGATAAAGGCTTGTGTGAAAATTGAGTGTCCACATGTTATTTCTGAAATGCTTTACTTTGTACACAAGCAGTGTTATTTCCCTAGTTTACATCCTCCCAGAAGAGGATTTTCCACTTAAAAGAGGTAAGAAAATGCAACAGAGCAAGAGTCTGCCTTTGCTCCCTAATCATTCCGCACTCAGCTGAATGGATGCAGGGAAAGGCAGCATTTTTTCCCATACCTGGAGGAGCTATCTGCACTTTCTGCTCATCCATCTCTTCCTCCTGGGGAATGAGGGCCACAAAGCGAGGAGGGCTGTTCTGCCGGGCAGTATATCGGCACAGTATCATCATTTCCCTCTCCAGGCATTTCATCAGTAAGGCATTAAATAGCGTTGTACTCCCTGCAAAGTAAAGACTATACTGGTCAGACTGACAGCTTTGGTCCTTTGTTCAGAAATGTAAGCCTAGACATTATAGTTTCAAAACCTGTGACTTCTTTGAAATACTGGAGAGGTAAAAAGCAACTTTTGGAAGGGGGAGCCCTCAAAAATGACAACATTAGTGTTGAACCTGATGACAGCAGTGAGAATTCTGGTGAAAGAAATGGAACCATGAACATCTGAGCTATCAAATACAATTTAAAGTTGTAAACAGGTATCTAAAAAGCCTCTTTCTGTTCTGGTGAGACATCATAGTAGCAGCACATCATAGAACCTTTGTAGAAGTAGCACTAAGAATTCAGACTGCAGTATTCCTCTCTTGATGCACACATTTGCTTTGTATTTTACCATATTTGGTGGTCAAGAAAAGACTGACATATAAGTGAGGAACCTGACAAGCTGGAGAAGCTAGTGTAAAGATTTTTAGTCAGCCATCGCAAAATATCTGGTCATAACTCAGCCTTTTCTATCCACCAGTAGATTGAGGAGCTAGAATTTTTTCTTTACTACTGAAGTTTGGGATGCATTAATACTATGTTTCCCAATAAGCAGACTTACATGCACATGTAAAAAGGGGAGAAAAAGCACTCCTAAGCATCCTCCCCTCTCTTCACAAGCCCATAAAGTTCTGTTAATTCAACCATACTTCTTGAGTATTGTTTTCACTTTGAGCTGATATAGATTTAAAACCAGCAATTATCTTCACTGGTTTAGGGGTTGATTTTTGTTTGGTTGGGGTTTTTTTTTAGCCACCTTTGCCTTCTATTCAGGTACTAGGATCCTTCACTTTCACGAATGACAAAACCAAATATTCTGGGACTACATCTGCATAGTTTGATTAGCTGCTTGTCATGATGGATGAAACATGAAATCCAATCAGCTCTTCTGCTACTGAAGAAAACAAGAATTAATCTGCAGCTGAGCAGGTCAGTAACAGTAAATTCCATACTTTTCAGCATTAGCAAGTTTTTATATTAGACAAAGATTTTACACTCGATCCCCAAATAGCTCAAAACCACTATGAATCAGCTGGTTACCCTAATGCAAGGTGGTGAAACTTCTCTTGCCATTTTTACTTACCATTTATTAGGGACTCCTCAGGATAGATGAACTGGGAGGGCCTGATATGGTGGTGCTGTTTTAGCATTGACAGTGGTTTGAAGCCAATCAGATATAAGCCTGGAGAACCAAACCGTCTCAATTCTTCTGTTTCCTCTTTCTCCAGAACAATCTGGCGGTTTCCATATGTCTAAACCAGGGAAGAACAGATAGTAGTTCTGGCAGCATAAAAAAACTTGCAGGGGGAGGGAGCAGGAAGAGGATGCAATTGCTGTCTTCCACTACTGAAAAAAGGATTTCAGACAAGACAGAGTGAAGTCTCATCATTAGTGCACATGGAAGTGGCAAGCCTCAGTCTGTGATCATCATCCCAAGGGAAATTCTACCTGGACTTCAGCAAAATGCACTTTCCTAAGACAATGGTTAGGCCATGGCACAGAGAGGCCATGTCCATTCCTTGGAGTTCTTCAGAGTTGCCCTAAACAAACCTGATCTGACTTTGTGAGCCTTGCTCTAGGCTGGGTTGGACCAGACATTTTCAGAGGTGCTGTCTGATTCTACACTTGCTTCAGCAGATGCACATTAGCTATCTACTCCTGGCAGAAACAGTGACCAAGGAACAATGCTTTTGATAGGTCACAAAAACATATTGTAGTCCAGCTGCTGAAGTTAGACATCACGGCTTAATGCTCAGCTTTTTTTGCATCTCCTGTACTTTATTTGAAGAAACTAATGTCCATCATAAATAAGCTTAATATTTAATCTTAAGACAACAACTTTAAGAGCCTCTGGCATGAAAGAACGTATTTGTGCACTTGTGACAATATATCTAGCAACTGTATATCCTGCTTTGAAATAAGGCTGTGCCTGAACAGAACATGACATTTAATCTACATCAGCCAAACTATCAAGCAGAAAGACAAAGCAAAGAATAAAATAACAAAAAACCCAAAGGTAATATACCCTTTTTTGTTCTTGTTTGGAAAAAAGCTCCACCACTGCCCCACCTCCTATGATTCACACTTGTCTGTTCAATAAAATGGCCAAAATCTGTTCCTAGTGAATCCAAAAATAAAATGAGCAGTGACAGCACGAGGCCACATAAGGTCAAGCTCTGACAGCCTGGATCTGCCTCATAGAAAGAAATGACCTGTGTCTCTAAGCACATTTCCACTAGTGGCTATGCTTTCTCTTAACAGCCACGCTAGAGAAACAACCCACTCTTACTCTGCATAGAATTACAGAAGAGTTTTGGTTGGAAAGGACCTTAAGATCATCTAGTTCCAACCCATTGCCATGGGCAGGGATGCCTCATACAAGACCATGTCGCCTACGGCTCTGTCCAACCTGGCCTTGAACGCCGCCAGGAACGAAGCATTCACAATTTCCTTGGGCAACCTGTTCCAGTGCCTCACCACCCTCACAGTAAAGAACTTCTTCCTTGTATCTAACCTGAACTTTCCCTGTTTAAACCCATCACCCCTTGTCCTATCACTACAGTCCCTGATGAAGAGTCCCTCACCAGCATCCTCGCAGGCCCCCTTCAGATACTGGAAGGCTGCTATGAGGTCTCCATGCAGCCTTCTCCAGGCTGAACAGCCCCGACTTTCTTGGCCTGTTTTCATACATAGCTTACAGAGCAAACAGGCTGTCCTCAGGGGCATACAGATGTAAATATTTCTGCATCTGATCTTGAAAGTGAAACATAACCAAAAGCAGCAAGATAATCAGCATCTCTTTCCCCACATCACAGGAAAAAGCAGGCACATAATCAATACATTACCTGAGCCCTTTTTGTGTCACTAGGCAGGAGCAAGCTGCCTGTTTTCGCGTTAAACATCCTTGTTTTTATTTTAACCTGTTCATTAGTTTCCCGATAAAGCTTCACCGGATAGGGCTTGTAAGCTTTGCGAAGAAGGTTGTAAACACCAACAGAAAGTGACAGATCTTTGTTCAGATACAGATTTAACCTGTGTAAAAAAGCAGATACAGACTTGAGGCTTCTGAAAGTTCACTTGCAAAAGAAAGTAATCTCCTCAGATAACTTATTTTCTCTGCCCTCCTCCTCCTCCCCCCAAAATCACATGTATCTGAACAAGAATGCCAGTGATAACAGCTCAGGTTGGGATTTTTAATATATATTTTAAAAAACCACTAGGCTGTCAAGGGAAGCTCACTCCCTTACTGTGCTTTCACATCATTCTGCTATGAACTGACTCGTTTAAAACCACAACTGTTATGGAGTGCATGGCTCTAAAAATACTTTCTATCTGCTTTCTATCCCTCTAATCTCTCTGAAAGTATCTTTAATCTTACAGCAGGAGATCAGAAATATCAAGGCTATGTGAATCCACACCAAGTGCCTAGACAGACTGGCCACACAGAGCTATTTCATAACAGGCCAAAATACCTACTATTCATATTGAGGCACTTTTTTCCAAGTTAACACCAGTAAGAAGAGCCTCATTTCAATCAGATTTCACTACAAACTATTTCACATGTTGCAGATTCTTTTGTATTTTACTTGGCAATGATGTCATTTTTTTAGAAAATGATCATGCCTGGACAAGCTCAATACAGAAGACGTCACACAGAGTTAAAAAGGAAGCCAGGCTTCAATCTCCACTCTTCTCATCCAGCAAAGACAAATATCCTTGGAAGCTAGGGAAGAAACACCAATCTTGTCCCAAGGAATTAAGATTGAGGAACACAAGCACTGATGTCTTTACATTCCAGTTGTTCCAGAGGTGGGAGGTGAGATGCAGTCTAAAAAGGCATCAGGTGCCTCCACTGAATGAAATATCTAGGATATTTCTAGAATAATTACAATTTCTAGAATATTATCTAGAATAACTAGGGACAAACCTGGCTAAAGTCTGTTTCTTTGTCTCCTTCGCTCGTACTTTCTTCATGAGATGTTCCAGTTTCTCTGACTGCTCAGGCTGGACCCCAAGGTCCTCATCTTCTGCTATGTTTACTATATCCCTGTAGAACAAAGAGATATCGAACCCTCCAGGCTTCTTTAAGTGCATCAAGTCCAGGATGATACCTAGAAACAAAGTAAAAGATAGGAGAAGGAGGATCACAAACCAGCTTTTTTCCTACATTGGCATTATTTCTCAGCATTCTCAGATTTTTCTAGTTACACAAAGAATTTAAGCAAGAATAAGCTCCAAATTGTCATCTGCACCAGACGTGAAATTTTCCAAGGAAAGAGGCAAAAGGCATTCTTCAACTTCAGTCTAAACAATGTAGCACAGAAAATGTTTCCTCCCTAATTAAGAATCTGAACAACATTGTGTATGAAGCAGCTCCCTCAGGCACAGATGCAAGTAATGAGTTCAGAAATTCCCCATTCCCAGTTTTAAGGGCTAATGGATTAAGGAAGCCTCACAGCTTCTAAATCCAGCACATCTGCTGAACTCCAAAAGAACTGGTTACCACAGCTACATAGTGGAATAAAAGAAGCATTTGCTCTCTAGTCACTGAGCTCAGGATGCTGTTCTTCAGCTAATTCAAAAAGGAGCCATTAAAATAATTTTCCTTTTGTGTTAACTTAGTGTTATTATTCTCTTCCTGGAAAATGGTGGAACAATGAAAAAAAGTAGCTTGTTTTCCACAGCCCTCTCAAGTCCTGATTAATGCTATCAGAGTAGAAAAAGAGATCCTAGAAAACAAACATTAGCTGCTGGATAGCAAATTTTCTAATTTAGCTTAAATATCAAATTTCTTATTTGGAAAGTTTCAAAAAACTTCACCAATTCTGATGATTTTACGTTCTTTTTCCATCACAAACTTGCAATGCAGTCAGCATCTGCAAGGATACATCACTTTTATTCTGCCTGAAATTAGAGAGGAAAATGATGACCTGTGTCTCTTAGATCACCAGCTCTGGTCCTGGCCAGCTTGGCTTTAGCACTGTCACTGGCATGAGGGTCATCCTCATTGGTGAAGAGCATGATCCTTTTGTGGCTCAGTCTGACTCGGACATCACTGAAGAGATTAGAGCAGGCCCAGAGTGCTTCACCCAGTGAATAGTCAGCATTGTGGCCAAAGGTGTCACGGAAAAGTATTTGTCCTTTGTCTCCCTTGTACTGGTCCAGCTCTAGGACACGCTTTGCACCTAAGGAGAATAACAGCATTCATATACATTAGAAATACTGAAAGGAGTACCGCAAACTCTTCCAAATACACACCGAGGGGCCCTTGCAGTTGACATCCAAGTAATGTCCCCTCACACCTTTGTGGAAAAACCCTTCCAACACTCCCTGAGAAAATTGTTCAGCAGAGCCTAATGTTTGCAATATTGCAAGCCAGTTACCACCTGAAAGCACCTACTAGGGCCAAGAGGACACAAGTGTCCTAGCAATAATGAGGGGCTCTTCCTGCTGGGGGAGGGAAACAGGCAGGGATCCGAGTACTACAAACCCTCTGCACTCAAAGGACAAGCGCTCAGCAGGAAAGACAGCAACTGCATCTACTGCAGAGGCACAACAGACTGCTGCGCCACCAGGGAGAGGAGAGGAGCCTGAAATACATCCTGCATCTCCACAGCACATTGGAAGGTTCATAATTATGTACTATATACTAACTAACTACAGTACTATTTTTCTTATCCAGAGCATGCTGCTCTCCAGGGGCAGCAAATACACAATTCTCTTCCTTTTTAACAACCACCACCTTTCACCTGCATTGTCTTCATCAGCACAGCCAAGCTACTTCCTCTAAGGCAAGGCAAAGGGCAAGCAGGGAGAGAGGAGGGAAAAAGGATGAGCAAGAAGCCCAAGGTGCCTGCTGCCAGAAAAGTGAGAACTTAAAGCAGTCTTGTCGGGTCCCTGTTGCAATTAATTCTGAAACTAGGACAAGCCACACTTCTTTCAGGAGACCCCCCTGTCTTATTAAACCTGCTAGTTAAGAAAATTAAATCAAACCTCCTCAGAGATAAAGGCTGCTGTTAAAAGCTAGTAGACAAAGTCACCCACAAAACTGTTCTCAGAGAATCTGCAACTAGCATGCATTCTTTGCGCTCCTATCTTTTCCAATTCAGCAACTGGCACTCATTCTCAAGCAGATGCTAAATAATTAATAAATAATCAATAATAAAGGGTGGCCACAAAGAAGATGGAGACTCCCTTTTTACAAGGAGTCACATGGAAAAGATGAAAGCTAATGGGTACAAGTTACTCTTGGGGAGATACTGATTGGACACAAGAGAAAAAATTGCAACAATGAGAAGAATCAGGTACTGGAATCATCTCCAAGGGAAGTGGTGGATTCCCCAACACTGGACAATTTCAAGATTTGGCTGCACAGGGTGGTGGTACATCTAGTCTAGTTCATGCCTGCCTAGAAAGGTTGGACCAGGTGATCCTTGAGGTCACTTCCAACCTGGTATTCTATGATTATATGATTAATTCTATGAAATTCAAAGAAAAGGAAGAGCTAAATTCAAGAATTGCAAAACTTGTTCTGAAAATATGAGATGGAACACAGCAAACAGGTTAACATATTGGACAACCTGTTCTAGCTGACCCTGCTTGAGCAAGAAGATTGGACAAGACAACCTCCAGGAATCACATCCAACCTCAGCCATTCTGTGATACTCTCCATCAGCTGGAATGCATTGGACCTTAGCATGTACACATGCTTTTCTGAAGTGTGGCAGACACCTGATGGGTCTTCAAGAATTCTGTAAAGATCCTCTTAGGTTTAGCATACAGCAAGTGAACCACCACATTAAACCAGAAGAAAATACATAGGAAAGGGATCTGACCCAATTATAACAGACAAAGCTAAGCTCCTACTAAGATTCCATGCTTTCAATAAGCTTCTAAACCTACCCCTCCCCAGCACATCTCAGTAACAGCAACCTTTTTGTTAATCTGACAGCTGTTTTCCGAGACACCAGTTACTGACAGTGCTGCTACACAGATTTCCTTACTCCATCTTTCTATGTGACTTTCGTATCACTTTACTGCCTCTACCTGGATTATCCAGCTCCTGAAGAACATAGACATGCTTGAAATCTGCAGAGTTCTTGTTCTTTTCCGTGCCATAGAACACCACACCCAGCAGGTCCCTGTCACTACTAATGATTTTGCTGGTGTACACACTCCAGATGCACTGGAAAAAAAAAAGAAAGGAGAAAAAATGCACATGGGTCAAAGCATGAAGAAAATCACCCGTCGTAAGGGTGCAACAGTTCTGACTTTGGCAATTAGGCCTTTATACAAGTAGATTCTAGCAAACAGAACCACAACAAATGCTTTAAGCTACGCTTCCCCAGGAGAAGGAGTTTGGGATTCTTGGTTTTCAAGAGATCTCTTTCAGTGCACAGCGTTAGGTATTTTTTCATTAGCATTCCCTTTCTACGAGCAAGATCCATGCTGAAGGCAGATCCATCGCCCATCCTATACACGTTTCCCTCACCCAACTCTGGACACGGCCCACCAGGCATCAGATCCTCCAATCCCACAGCCATCCTTCAACCTCGAGATGCTCGAGGGCCCTTACACCAACAGACCAGGCAGGGCGACCACCCGGTCCCCGAGGCTCCCCGAGCAGCCTTACCTGGATGGTCATGTCAAAGGGAGTCACGCCGTTTTCGTCGGGCTCAAACATGCCCTTGGACGCATCCACTAAGAAAATGAGGCTGTCCCGACCTAAGAACTTGTAATCCGCTATGGAACAGGGAGGGGAACAGCTTTAGCAGCGGCCCGTTCCACCCGCTGAGCCCCGAGGGGAGCAGGCCCCGGACTGCCCCCTGTGATGGGGGATGAGCCCTTACCGACCGCCTCAGCCCTCTCCTCGTCCTGTTCCTCCTCCTCCTCCTCCTCCGGCCCCTCGCTCCGGTAGTAAGACACCCAATCCGACATGGCTCCCGGCGCCGTGCGAGGCTCAGCGGAACCGCGGGCACCTGCACTCCACGCTCAACCACCCACCCAGCCACCACGGGACCAGCCCTCCATCGAGCCGCTGACCAATGACCCTGCACCTCCCGCAGGAAGCCACGCCTCCCCTCCGCGTGGATTGGTTGCGAAGGGGAGGGGAAGGCGGGAGCTCTGCCCGCACGGCCAAACCTCAGCCAATGGCAGGGGGGATATCCCCCATCCCCGCCCACCGCGCTCTGGCTCCGCCCCTTCGCCGAGCCCCGCCCCTGGCCGGAACCGCGGCGCTGCATAACGGCGCAGTGACGGGGCAGCCCGGCTGGCTGCCGGCTGTCGCGCATGCGCAGAGGCGGTGTCTCGCTTTCCGTTCCGCCTGTCACCTCACCGTTGGTGCCGCCGCACCCGGGACCGGTGGTGGTGGGACCGGTACGGGGGCCGTCCTTACCCGTTCCACTCCGCTTCTCGGCACCCGGCGGGGCGGCAGGTGTCTGTCAGGGCTCCCGGTGCCGCCCGGCGGCCGTGCCCGCGCCCCCATGGAGGAGCCGCTGGCCCTGCATCCCGTGAAGCTCTATGTGTACGACCTGTCCAAGGGCATGGCCCGGCGCCTCAGCCCCCTCATGCTGGGTAAGAGCACGGCGGGGGCACCGGCACTGCGCCCCTCCGCGAAGGGCTCGACCCGGGCCTTCCGTCTCTCTGCCGTCTCAGGGGGGTCGTGTCCTCCCACCCACCGCTGCGGTCCGGATGGGAAACGGCCGAAATTACCCGCTGCAGCCCTGGGCGTGGCTTGACCCGGCCCGGTACCGCTCTCCCAAGGCAATGGCCCACCGAGGAAGGGCTCCCTTGGGTGTGGGCAGCGGGCACTGAGCGGCGGTAGCCGGTGCCTGAAGCACGGCTTAGGAGTGCGCAGGCGTTGCTTGGGGGCTCGGTGTGTGGGGTTTAGCTGCAGCATCCCTATCTCCGTTGTCGGCCGGACAAGCTTTGTCAATAAAGCAGGTCCAGGTGAACAGGGTCCAGGCACTTTTCCACCATCTGTCATTGGCATGATTTACTAAAGGCTAATTAAAAGTATTACTTAGCCCCTGAAGTGAGGGAAAGCTCAGTTCATGCCACCCCAACTGCTGTGACACCTTGGCAGGAAGGCTGAGCTGGAAGAAGGCCTGCTGCTGTTCACAAGGTTATTTAGTTCGTGTTGTAGTGAGGCTGGACTGGGTTGGGTATTGCAAAGCTGTGATGTACAGCAAGCCACCTTCTCCTTCCAGAGAGTTGGTAGGAGCTTGTTGTGTGGCTTATCAAGTATGTGTGTGTTTTCAGCTGAACCTTGGACTGGGGACGTGAAAAAAACCACAGGTTTTGCTTGAAGTTTTGGAAGCGTGAATTAGGAGCAGAACAAGAAAGTGATTTGTACCTGTTACGTGTAGATTCTGGCCCATATCAGACCAGCAGTCTGTGTGAAATGAGACTTCTCAACAGGCGCAGTGTCTGAACAGATGGCTCTATGTAATCTTGTTTTACAGTTTGTTGGCATTCACTTCACTCATCTTTACTAAGAGGAGGTTCTGTGCTTTCCTGCAGGCTTAAAATCAAAGTCCAAGTAATTCTTAGTGTGAGGTTTCCTACATGGCAATAATAGGCTTGCAAAGTTGAGAAGATAGTATTGTGGAGATTGAATGGGATGTGCTCTGTTAGCCATACAGCAGCAACAGCTGTGGAAGATGGGTGCTTCCTGTACTGGTTAACCTCAAAACATTCTGTGTGGTCACTCACTTCGGTTGCAGCCCTCAGGGAAGTAATTTTTCACTTGTTAATTCACAATAGCTATGTTTTATCTTGTGCTAGGAGTTACGTGTCTTAAGATACAAATTACATGTGTGTATGATTTACCTGTGTTTGAGGTGAGCAGATTTTTACCACTCTTATTTCGACATGTTGATCCAAGCAAAGACTTGTACAGAAATAGGTTGTCACTATGTGCATCTCCCTGCCAGTCTTCACACAGGTTGTGTGTTCACACAAACTCAATCTTGGGATCTTTTAGCTGTCTGAATTTCTACATAAAAACACTTAGTGCACAGCTTCATTTTTGATGCTATCCGAACAGCAATTTCAAAACCTTGTGCTTGTGATGCAGTTTGGTGCTAAATTTCGAGGAGTCTGAGTAATGAAAAGGAAAACTTACAAAGCTGAGTACACCTCTTGGCAGCGTGGGAAGTGTCACTCATACTGCTGGTAACCAGCTGAGCTCAGACGTGTTCATGGAGCAGGGCCAACAAGGCCTATGTGGTCACAGTGACAGTGCAGCTTACAGGACACTTGTGGGAATGTGGATCCAGCAACTGAATTGTCTATAAAACAAATCATTGTTTGTTCCTTTTTTCCTTCAAGTTAAGGCTCTTACATGGTTTACTTCCAGCTCTGTCATATCTCCAGATTATTTTAGATACCTCCCCAAGAGCAAAGTGATGGAGAGAATGTTCCACTTGCCTTCTTTTTCTTGAAGAACAGCAAAAACTGTTGCTACTTCTCTGTATATCAACTTTGAGATGGACAATAGCTACTTTTTTTTTTTTTGCCAGTGATGTCCATAAACTGTACTTCATCAGAAAAAGTTACAAACTGAAGAAGAAAGGATTTCTTGGGTAATTTAGTATCATATATTTGTAATGTATTCTTCCTGTAGATGCTGCATTTTATTGAAACAGTGCTTTAGCTTTGAGTGATAATTCTGTAACATCACCTGTATGGAAATACATATGACTTAGAAAGAAGAAACAAATACAATAATTGATTGTGTTAAAATCAATTCCCAGTGTGCTCGAAAATAGCTGAGATCCCACTGCCAGAGTGGGATGCGTCCCTTCTTGTGGTGCTGACCACTGCAAGAGCATCACCACATGATATCTTGAGTTGTTCTAATAGGATCCAGAGGTATTATGGATTATATCAGCACAGCATTCAAGGATCAGCTCTCACTACTAAATGTTGTCCTAACCTTTTCAGTATCAGTTCCCTTCATTGTCGCTGAATGATGAACCTGGAAGGCAGAGCTATACAGCACCGTTTATGGCAGGCTTTAGAGTGACACAGTCATGCCCTTGGGCACGTCTTCACTTTTGTTGTTCCTACTTTTTTGTGAGATTCCTTTATTTCTTGGTGAATATTTCTGTTCTAAAGTATACACGACCAAATACTGCAGTTCGATCGCCTTTGAAATCAGAAGTGGTGTGTTTAATTTTTGTGTGCTGTTGCTCTACATGCATCTTCTCTACAGGTACTGTTCCCTCTCCACCATTCTCAATCTGAGAGACTATGTTTGTCTGTCCACCTACATGATCTAAAAATAGTACATGTTAACCTGACTGCAGTGAGATTTCTGTTTTCAAGACAGAAAATATAATCCACCTGGTTATTGTGTGGAGGGTAGAGAGGAAGACAGAGTAGTTCAGCTTGCAGTGCTGATTTTGAAGTAGATGTACAAAGGCAGAGAAATCTTTAAGGAAGATTAAAAATCTATTGCATCATGGGCCTAAAGGGAAATGTCTTGTGCCTCCCAAAGTTCTCCTGGCCTATAACGAAGCTTATTGCTCATGTGACTCAAAGAATGGGCAGGACCTTAGTTTACTGTAACACCTTTGGATGAGGGTAGTATAAATTAACGATGAGTTGACTTGACAGTATGTACTGGTTGAAATGTAAGTGATGAATTCAGCTGTAGGGACTTAACAGCCCAGAAAGGATAGTGGCAAAAGGTAACTGCTAAAAGGAGGTCCCTTCTGCTTTGTTCCTTTTTTTTCCAGACCCAGCACATCACTCTGCCTCTCTTCCACCCGTTCTGAAGAGGTTTGAATTGCTTCAATGTGAGATTCCATCAGAGCATTTGCTAGGGATTTCATGAAAATCATGTGCGTTTTCTTCCCCCAATCTAGCCTACTTCTTGATCTCTCTAGACACCTCAAGGAGAAGGGAACTGAAGCAGGCTTCTCCCTCTACATTAGGCTGTCAGGTATTTTTGCTTCAATTGAGAACCCTGGGTAGCACATAGGAGAAATTGCTTGACTAATTTGAATAATTTTCACTTGAAAAGGGCAGGAATCGTAATGGATTTGCCTAAGGAAATTGCAACAATATGCAAAGCAATGCACTGTTATAATTTGGTCAGCCGATGGGTATTTCTGTTGCTTCCAGTTCCACGGGAGGATAGTTCACTGCTTTTCGGGGTGGCTTGCATATCCATTGCAGGGCATAGATATGTTGTTTAAAAATACTAAGCTTCCCTTTATTTCTTTATTTTACAGCTCAGGAGCTGGTGTTGTTCTTGGGCTTGAGGGATGGGTGGGTGGCCCATCTCCCTATATAATTCCTTCATGTCTCAGAACTCTTCTGCCCTTCAGTCTAATAATTTGAATGAATATACGAACACCACTTTCATTGGGCATTTAAAATGCACAGGAATAAAATACATCGTGTGGCCCTCAAGATTAAGAAATTAACTGTGCCAGTAAAATAGATTGGCGAGCATCTAATCTTCCTTCTGCTTAGCCTTCCAGATAAATCCAAGCCTGGAAGTAATTCCATTTGATTGTATCCTAAAATTATACGGGCTTGCTTGCCTCTTTCAAAATACCCTCTTATCCTAACAGTGACAGTCTCCTGAATCAGTTGTACAACAAATGGTTCTAACTACTTTGTTGTCCACTTTCCTGTGACTAAGCTGAGAGTCCTGGAATTGTTTAATGCATTTGAATGTTGTATTTGTCTCTAGGTTTCTGGCTCACATAAACACCATGAAAGTATTCGAGCTGTGACTGTTATAAAGTAAGATAATAGCAAATGAAAAAAAAACCCAAACTTGTTTACTTGCCAGATAATACTCTGCCTCATTCAAACAAATTGAATCTTTGAGATGCTGAAGCACACAGATCTATGCTAAATTGGCATCCCCTCCTGAGTTCTACTGAGTATTTTCAGATGAGATCCATCTAAGCACATTAGGCATTAAAAAAAACCCCTAAAGATCAAGTATGTGATGTGGTTTCCAAAGCCTGACAAGCTATCATCACAAACAGGTGTACCACCACAGTAGCCTTCATGTCCATGTTTGTGGTCTGTGACAAACACAAGGTAGCTCAACTTGCATTAGCTCATAATGGAAGCACATCAAATTAAGCTGAATTGCTTCACATTTACTTTAGGCTGAGCTTGCACTTGTGGGACAGCCGAAACCTGGTAACTTGACCATCTGCATTAATTGCTGTATGATTAAGTGTGTACATCTAAATTTGCAACATTGTTTCCTGCTCCACAGCTGTCTTGAAATATTTATTGTGATAATATGTGAAATATCTAAAGTCTTTAGTCATCTTGCTGTTTCTGTTTTACCTGGATAAACAGGAGATGCCCAAAAGAGTATCATTCCATCATTCAGTGCAACAGTAATATGGAACAGTACGTTCCTGTTCCATATTATATGCATGTGGATCACTCGGATTAGCTTTGCTGTAGGTATTGAGTGAAGAGTAATGTCTGCAATTTAAAGGCTTTTGCAGCTCTAATCAAAATTACTGGGGAATCAGATTTTTCTATGTAGTTACAGACAGCCTCAGCTTGCGAGTAAATGTGTTGCAGCAATAAGCATGAAATGTGATGATGTCTGCCAGTACCCCAGATGGCATTTGCAATCCCTTCCTCTAGAGCGCTCAATTGTCTACGGGATGTAAGGTCTGTTGCACTGCAGGATTAGATGGGGAGGCTCCCTGAAAAGCTTGACCTTCTGTTTTTTCAAGCTGGATAGTGCTGCCAGAAGCAGTTTTATTGGAAAGTGTCACTGCAAGGGGTGGATACAACTTGTGCCGTAGCACTGCTGCAGCAATACTGTACTCATGCTCTCACTTGGGCAGCTGTCTGTGGAAACAGAACAGTGCTGACGCTTGCTTGGTCGTGCTGTTGGGGCTGGTGTTGTGTATCGAGCCTTCAGAGGCTGCAGCGTATTTTGTATATAGTGGACAATGTCCAGCAGAAGGCAAAGACTTCTTAGTGCAGGCTGTCCTGATGGCTTTACATGAGCTTGTCCGGAGTGGCATTGTGAGCTGTCACCTCTTCTGTGCAATGTCTGAGTTTGAGAGAAGGGCAGGAAGAGTAACACAGGAGGATCACCAACAGAGACAAAACTTCAGGAGGAAGATGATGGTGGAGGTGAAGATCTGTATAGAACCTCTTACATGATGCAGCAGGCAAACATTGAGGTTCTTTCTGAGCAGCAGAAAGGGAGCTGCCTAGGTTCCTCAGAAGATGATGGCCATTGACTTATTCCTGTCAGTCCGTTTAGGGTTGAGATGACAAGAGCCAACTGTAGCATGAGAAACTGCACAGCATACCAAAAGTTCTTGGTCTTAGATGTCTCTTGGTGGTGTGTACGGGGTGAATAATGGCAGGTTTCTTAGGCATGGGATTCCCCAATGTCATTGGAGAGGCTTGCACTACCTCTGACCAAGCACAGTCCACTGGTGGTAGAAAGGAGTTTTGTTTTGCCTGCAGCATGCTGGGGAGCTGCTGTGGATGCTTTATTGTCATCAGTGCTGCAGATCTGGCATGTTTTACACAATGATGGCCTGGTTAATGTCTTACAGGAGCCAAGCATAAAGAGCAGGTCAGCAGCTCTATTAAGATCATCAAACCAGTGCTTGGCACAAACTGACCTAGCTGAGCAGCCTCAGACAGACATGTCTTGTGAAGACAGGCAGCTTCACTTGCCAAGAGCTGTGCTGTTATTGCCCTGGCAGTTGCTGCCTCTTGTTGGCTACAGATTTTATGTGTAGTGGCCAGAGAGGAGCCCCCAAGGTTGGACTGCAGTCTAATGCAAAGTCTCTTTCCTGAATTCTGCTGGGGTTTTGTTCATGCAAACAGAGAATTGCAGTGGTGGAAAAGGACCTCTGGAAGTCCTGCTCAAAGTAGATCCTGTGGGAGCAGATTCTTCAGGCCCCTGGGCAGCTGACTTCCGAGTATCTCCACAGTGGAAATCATACACACGTTCTGATCCCTGCCCCAGGGTTTGATGACCTTCATAGTATTTTATTTTTCTCCTCTTACCTAGTTGTGCATTTCCCTTTTTTCCAGCTAGCATCTCTTGCCTTTCACCTATGAGTAGAACAAAGCACCCTTTCCTCCATACACATTCGATTGTTGTAGACAGCAATAACGACTGTTGGCCTTCTCTTCTTGAGGCTGAACAGACCAGTTCTCTCAGCTGCTGTTCAGTTCAGCAAGTGCTCCAGCCCAGTATGTCAGTGTCTTTTATAATGAGGAGATCTGAAAGCAGACATGGCATTCCAGATGTGTGGTCTCACAAGTGTCAAATATGGGTAGTCACTCCCCCTGAGCTGCTGGCTGCAGCCTGGCTAGAGCAGCCCAGTGTTTGATAGCCTTTGCTGCAATGACCTTTTCAAGTAGGTGCTGTGGTTGCATGAGCAGGTTCTCAGCAGCATCTGTGCCATTGTCAGCATCTGCTAGAACTCTTTCACCTGCACACGGATCTAGGTGCAAAGTGGCAGCTTTGTGGAAAGCCCTTCATCATTGTTTGCTGGAAATGAGGGTGAAGGTAAATATTAAGATGTTCTTTTTCCATTTAGCATGCGAAAGGACAAATACAATCCTAGTATGTGCTGCCTTTGAAATGGTTTGTTTCTCTGCCCTGAAGGGTAAAGTTCAAGTTCTAGTATTTTATTTTGAATAAATGTGTAATAATCTATTAACGGATGCAGAACACTGTATGAAGTTCATGTGATAGAGCTTGTCATAGGCCACCTGCTAAAGTTAAGGCAGTGCACTATACCCTACCTGCATGTTGCCAATGAACCTGCAGTGCCACTGATGTCTCTGACAGCTCTAGAGCACAAGGCAAAAGGGCTAAGAGGGAAGGTGTGGAACAAGGGACAGAGGATGGAGAAGGAGAACAGCCTAGGGCACACTGAAGGGGCAGCAAATGCTCCTGAGATGTTATAACACACACTTTGCTTCTCTCGTCATTGCTACTATCTTTTGGCCTTCATCCTACTCCATGCCTACATTTCTGTGAGGTGGATGACAGGGAATATGCTTGCTGCCTGGCTGTAATCCATGGTAGTGACAAATCAGTCCACCTACTTCAGAACTGTGTGTGCTTGCTTCTGCTGGTGTCTCTATTGTCACAACAGCCTTTTCCCTGCCAGTGCTCTTTTACGACCCTCATCTGAAGCAGGTATCTCGCTCTGTGCTTTTGTTTATTCCTTACTTGGACACATAAACATCCTTTTCTCTGAACTCTCGAAGGATTATCCTCAGCAATTATCCTCATCAATAAAAATCCTTTTCTTTTTTTTTTTTAACTCGGTCCTAATGATGACTGAAAGTTGGTTTTGCCCAAGAGAAAGAACTCATGAAGAACTACTGCTGCTTCAAAGTAGCTGCTCGCTCCTGGCAATCCCAGACCCAAGCAGCCCTGTGGAGGAGTAAGAGGATGAATATCCCCAAACCCTCTGCCTATAGAAAGGGAAAGACAGTGCCTTTGCCTCCCTGTGGGTCGTAAGTGCCATGACTGGAGAATATCTTTCCACAGGACAAGTGGACCTAGTACAGTGTAGCCTATCACTGCTAGAACACCTGGTGTCTTGGAAGAAGCCGGACACCAACAGAAGAGTGGCCTCTTCAAGTTTCAGCAGAGAAGCCAAGACTTTAGCTTATGATAGTTAAAGTAATTGAGCCTAGAGCAGTAACAGTTGGTGATCCTTTGAAGAGAGGTTTGATCTTGAGATCCTACCATGAACACAGAGGTTTAGGTTTCCCACTTCTAGGGAACTAGAAATGCATTTCAGAAGACACAATGGTATCAGTTTAGTGGTGCCTGAAGCAAGTCTTTGCTGCTGTGTTCTACAAAACACACAATTTGTATAAATTTCAGCCCTGCAGTCCTCCCCACCTGACTCCCACTTAAACTGATAATTCTAAAGGGCAGGGGAGGGAAGGAAAAGGAGGAAATCGTGGCATAGATTAGAGAGACTTTGACCACAGATCATATGCTTGAGGCAGATCTCTCTGCTGGTTGAAAATACTCTGTGCTGGCTAACTGCCTGCGATTATGAAATCTGTGTAAAATTCAACTCTTCTGTTCCTGACTGAAGGCGTTAATCTGAGGAAGAGTGGTTTTTTCTTGTTCTGTAGACAAAAGCCTAAGAAAGGTAAGCACTGGCAGGATAGGATGGCATTGCCACCTCTGCATACAGGAGGAAAAAAGTATAGCCCTAGTGTGGACCGGGTAGTTCGTTTGAAAGAAAGACATGCTGTTTCTTTAGAAGAAGCTGTGGGATGAAATCTTTGGCATTTTTGTCATGGTGAAGTAATAAGCATAGTTCTTATGTGATTGACAGACTGTAGGCTGAAATCTGGAAAATATGTTGCTAATAACTCTTCTTTTCTCTGCATACAGGGAAACAGCTGGATGGCATATGGTAAGTGACTAGATTTAAATCGCATAATGTGCGTTGAACACAATGTGGTATAGGAGTTAGTTTCATCATGAGATTATGTGTGCTTCAGATCTTAAGAACACTTTGGTGCTGAAGAGAGACCAAGGCACTTTTGCTTCCTGAATACAGATTGACAGTAAGATGACGTACAGTCAGGTGCTGGTTGAACTTCTCCATCCAAAGCTCAGTGGACCCCATGAAAAAAATTGTTGGTAGTAGTTGTTGCATTTTAGTGCACTTGTACACTCTTTCAAGGGTGGGATATTGTCTTCATCCCAAGCACTTTTAGGTGGGAAGAAGGTATTACAAAATCAGGCATTCTGGCACATAAAAGCAGTTGCTACATTTTGTTACAAAACACACCCCAATTTGCTGTAATTCATATCAAGAGGGTGGTTGCTGGTGTTGGTTTTGGGTTTGGTTTTGGGGGTTTTTTGCGGGGGTTTTGTTTTGTTTTTGTTTTGGGGTGGTTTTTTTGGGGGGAGGGGGATGTTTGGGTTTTTTTGTTTGGTTGTTTTTTGTTTTTTTTTAAAAGCAAACACATGCTCCCAAAGCTCCCATTTTCCTCTCTATTGATCCATCTCCAGTGCTTGTCTGACCTTATCAGTCAGTGTCTGTCAGACCTGCACTTCTGTCAGTGTGGTAGCAGGGCTAGCTCTGTCTCTCCATCTCTGTGAATTTACCCTCAGCCCTTTAACTGAAAGAAGCTGCTGGAGATCTCATGCTGGTGGGGAAGTTCCCTTCTTCCTATGCTCCTTCATGCTTGAGCACATAACTACGCCTGTTCTTTCCCAACCACTTACAGTATTACGATAGGCTTGATAATCACTGCTTCCATATCCATTCAGCAGATCACAACACATTGGCCTTTTTTCTTTCAGTTGTTCACTTCATATTGTCTTTGAGCACATAAATTTACCAGTGATTTATATGATAGGTTAAATACTTCCTTTGTTTCACCTGTGGTTTCATTCTCTGTGGCAGGCACACCTCCATAATAGTCCATAAGGATGAGTTCTTCTATGGCAGTGGAGGAATCTCCAGCTGTGCACCTGTAAGTTAAACTTCTGTTTCTGGTAATTTTGTGGTAGGGTTACCCGACGAGAATTGCTTGTGACACCGTCTTCTAAGGAAGCAGCAAGAGGCTTCTGAATGCAGCCACATACTGCTGCTTGCCACGGTTTCCCAGGGCATCTGAGGAAAAGGGAGCATGGACAGCAGATTTAAGCCCAACTAAATACAGGTTGGGAGTTGCTTCTGCTGAGAGAATCTGTCTATCCACAACACCTTCTGCAGCTGCATTGCTGGAGTGATGCCTTGTCAAATTCTGAATCAGGGGCGTTTATGTGCTGACGTGGCAACTCAAGATCCTTTTTAAATCTTAAATAATAAAATCATGATGCTTTGACAGACTTTTCTCCTCTTGGAGAGGCAAAACTGGTGGACCATTCTTCTAAAGCAGAATTTTGCCATAGCCTACAGCTTTCAGCATCAAGAGCCAAGTATACAAGCTGAAACATAAGTTGCATTCTGCATACTTCTCAGAGAATGAGAAGTAACATGCAACTTACATGCTCCCAAACATGAAGTAACATGCTCCCAGAACAGGGGAGGCCAGCAAGGCTTTTTGCTTGACAAATATACCAAAAGTACTTTCTTTTGTGCCTGGACTAGCCACGACAGCTCTAGTCAGTAGAATCCTTCAAAGTAATTCAGTCTGTCCATTTAACATGATCTTCTGGCTGTTAATTTTTACAGGGAGGGACACTTCTTGGGCCTCCAGACACAGTTGTTGACCTGGGGAACACTGAAGTCACAGAAGAAATTTTTCTGGAGTATCTTTCCTCATTGGGGGAATCTATGTTCCGGTAAGTAGCAGCTTGTACTGTAAAATCAACAAAAAAAGCCTTTAGGGGAAGAGATGCAGAGTGGAGGAAGATATTTTGAAACCGATCCTGCTTACAAAGCTCTGTCTGCTGAGTGTATTATTTGGTACTTTCGGACTGTGAGACTGGATCCGATGCTCTGATACACGAGGAGCTACCAACTAGGCAACTCTCCAGTGTGCCGGCCTTGAGTTAGGCTGGGAAAGTGGTGTTGCCAGCAAGTCTTTCATGCTGCTTGTCAAATGGAACAATGCCTGAAATGCCTCGGAAAGAATCACCAGGGAAAATGAAGGCACTATATGAAATATTTCAGTAAATAGTGCTTTGCCCCGTGAGTCATAGGTAAAGTGTTGTATTAAAGCTGCCAACTTTCATATGAGTAAAATCAAGGCCTTGACTGTTAAAGAGTCTCGTCTACTTCTCACAAGAATGGGAAGGTAGCATTTAGTGTTCTGGCTGTATTTCAATGTCAGTAATTCCTGTGATTTCTCATTATTCCTTCTGTGGTTTTAATTGAAGAACCCTGACCTCACTTAGCCTCCAAAAAACATTGTATAAAGTCAGTGATGCAGAGATGCCATTTTCCTCCCTGATTCAATTGAATTTGAAGGTGAATTGATACCTCTATTTGCCTTAGAATTCTTTGTGGGGAAAAAAGTGCTAATATAAGATGATGTTCCTCATTAGGGGTTGAAGTTTTTCTGCTTGTTAGATTTATTGCTGAGTCTGTATTTTTATGTTTCAATTCCTTCCCTGTGGCACAGAGGAGAATCTTACAATCTCTTTGAGCATAACTGCAACACCTTCAGTAATGAAGTGGCACAGTTCCTGACGGGAAAAAAAATCCCTTCCTACATCACTGACCTTCCAGCGGAAGTTCTTGCCACGTGAGTATGCATGCTGCTCCTCTCCGTAGTGTATTGTTTCATGCCAGTGCTTACAGATTTGACAGAGAACCAGCATAAGATTAAGGAGAGGATGCTATTTGCTTTACTTGGACACTTAACAACACCGTACAAGTGCTGGCTGGCACTGGCGTTGCTGAAAAGACATGATAAGGTTGATCTGCTTTTAACTTATGCTAGTTATTTTGCAATGGTCTCTTAAATGTCACCAGGCAGGGAAAAAGTAATTTTAAAATTAATATTGCAGTTTTAAAGCTTGGACTGGATGGAAAAAGAGGAAATGAAGAATTCCTGCCTGGTAGTCCAGCTCAGCTTCTTTTTCCTCTTAATTCTCAAATAGTGAGGATGCCAGTGGGCTGGTTTGAGCTCCATCATATAGGTCTTATTTCTCATAACAATGGTATACCACATTTTTGGGGAGACATACATCTTCTATCCTGGGCTCTTATTGCTTCAGATGTTTCACAATCAAATAAAGTCTGTAACAGAGTGAGTCATATTGAAAAATAAACCAGGTTTATCTTTCAATGTTGCAATGCTACAGATTGCAACAGCAATTGTTCTATGAGCGTTGAACCATTGTCTTATGAGGGAGCTAGAGGCTATTCTAGCAGCCTTTAACATTGATGTGGTACTTAACAGAGCACAGCAGTTGCATAACAGGGCTTTCATTCACACACTTAAGTAGAATGAATTACTAAAAGCCAGTTTCAGACACAGTATTACCACATTAGCAGTCTGGGCATGTTAGGACTCAGAACTAGCTTATATAAAATCATGTTTGAGATTCTCAGTTATTAAACAGTAAACTCTCTCCAATTGGTTAAATTTACTTCAGTTTATAGTGGAAGTCTGTTCTTCAGATTTGCTTAGAAGCAGTGTTAGTTTGATTGCACTCTAGGAAGTGAGTGCACTTCAGTAGTAAATGGGAAAAGTTTTCCATCAAGAGATGATTATTGAGGTGTTTATTTCTTTACTTTCTCAGACCTTTTGGACAAGCTTTAAGGCCCCTCCTGGACTCCATTCAGATCCAGCCACCCGGAGGAAATACCTTCAGCAGACATAATGGACAGAGCTAACAGGAGTGACCCAGTGTGCCCAGCCTCACCAGGCCTCTTCCTTTTTAAACATCAATATACCAGATTTCTATTTTATAATTTCTCATCAGAATTAACTCTACAGAAGTTACAAGACAAGTTTTAAAATTTCCTAGGGAGAGGATTTATCAGGGTGCATGTAAACCAATGCTACCAAAAAGATTGCCATAATTTCTAATAATATTATACTAATTTATAAAGGCTGTCTTGTCCAAGTAGGATGACACTTTCTAAGTAACTCCTGTGATGGTAAGTGGGAATTCATTCCATGAGCACTCAAGAGCCCATTACACAATTTGGAGTAAATAAGGGATGTCGTGGCCGTCCCTTGCAGGCTTGCATCTTTCTCCTGTCATTGCCTATATTATGGTGGTATTTGCTGAAGTCTGTAGCAAAAAGGCAAAGGAACTATTGGTAGCCTAGGAAGTAAAGGTATCCCAGGATTAGTCTTCTGCATGTTTCATTGGTATTATGTTGTTTGCTCAAGGGAAAAGCTGAATTCATCTGATTTGAATGTTTGCAGTGGCACAGCTGTGTGGGAGAGGTGGTCCAGCTGAACTGTGTGTCTGTGTCATGCTCAAGTTGAAACCTTCAGTGGGACGAGCTGTGTGGGGAAGGGAGTTACCAATAGACTTGTAACACTAGATCCAAGAGTTATGGGGTGGAACCAGTTGACAGAACAGAATATCATGATTTCAGGTGAAAGTAAAATGAAATGAAAGGTTTCCTTTTCTGGTATGTAAGATTAGTGGCAGATAGTCAACCTTGTGAACTATTTACCTTTGCTTAAGAGCTGCTCTGTTTGGCTTTGAGTTTGGTTTTTCTTACCAAGCCAGAGTTACAGTACAGCAAGGCAGGAATAGCATGACAACTGCATGATAATATAAGGTGGACCAATTCTGCCTTCAGTATCTAGTTGCAGACACAATAGGAATTCAGTTTTACTTGATATTGCTGTCCTTTCCAAAGCAGCCAAGCACATAACTGAGAGGGCTCTGCTTGAGTGTAAGAGAAATAGGTGGTAGGTCTCCCCAAATGTAAAGAAAATGAGGAAGAGTAAAATCAAGCTCTTCTATGAAACAATTGAGTTCATTGGGATACATGCAGAAGCAGTCCTGTCCTTAGATTGACATTAGATTGTATCAATACTGCTTCTTCTAGTTTAAGATTCTTACAGCTTTGCAACTATTTGCAGTGGAAAACGATTGGGGGAATGAAAGAATAGGCACACTGATTTCTTTTCATGCATGTATATACACTATTTTCATGAGCAATTTTATAGCAGTTGCATTTAGGAAGGAATAGAAGAAAGACATCAGACAAACCCCAAAACATTGCTGATGCTCCAGAAGTGGAGATTGCACGTCCCAGATGCCACTGAAAAAGCATCTATGCAAATGTATAGCTCTTTGTCCAGTGCTTTGTTGTGAGAAGTATTGCTGCAAGTTCAGTCCTGGATCTCAGACTTGCTGCACTGGAAGCTTCCTGCATACCTGAAGGAGATGTCTTTTCTCTGCTGGGCTCTTCTCTCCCAGAATAATACAATATAAGTTTCTCACGCTGTTACTCAGCGTGGACTACAATGGTTCATATTTTTGAGGGGATGGAATGGAGGAAAACTGCAGTTTAGTCACTCTGTCACATACTTCTTGCCCTGCACCTTGTGCAGTTGCTACACAAGTGGGAGCGGGGTACTGTCAGTCTGTTCTGCAGTTTTGTGTGTACCTGCTCTCAGTGCATCGCAGTGGCTCCTGCAACCACAAAGCGCTGTAGCTTGTTAGAGGTCTTGAAGCTTCCTCAGTTGAACAGGTATACTCACCCTGATACTGTGCAGCCCAACATCTAGGTATGTAGTCTGGTACCTGCAAGCAGCATAGCTGTGGTTGCTTGTCTTTCAGCAGACTATCACTTCAGGTGCAGCTGCCTTCAGTGGAAGCACTGGTGCCACAGTTTCTGCTCCACACTCTTGCACAATGAGGTTATCCCTTTTATGCTCACCACTTAAGAGGTCCTGAGCCTGTTTTTTGCTTTGGCTGCCTACTTCAGGACTTAGTATATCCCTTCGGGAGGCAGGAAAGAACAGTTCACCCCATGCATTTTGCCATCTGCCTTTTCCCCTCCTGAGCAGCCCCTTTGCAGAAGAGATGTTGCTGCTACTTTAAGGCCACTGGGTAAAATTTTCCTTGGCCATACACTGTTTGCAATAGCCAAGGAGCTCCTAGAGGGTCCCCTGGGCTAGGGACCTGCTCTGTGTTTCATGGCGAAAGAACTGTAGGAGGGAATCCTATTTGCTTGGTCTTACTGGGTAACAAGACCCTTGTACCCTGTAGGCCTCTTGGGAAACCCATTTTCCTCAAAGATGGTTATGTGCAAATTGCAGGACTCTGCCCCCACCGTTCCACCCATAGATATACAAACTAGACTGAGAAGTGTATGTAAGTGTATATAGGTGACAAACTTCAGCCAGCTGATTGACAAAGGGGTGGGGAAACTGAGCTCCTGAGAGGGAACAGAGCCTTTTTTCCCCACACACACACACTTACTCTTCTGTCTTGTATTGTTGGGGTTCCCCTGTGCCATTTTAAAAATGTTAATAACGTCTTTAGACAGAAAGTGATGTTTTGATTTATTTGTGGTTTTTTTCTATTACAATAAAAATAAATACAGCAGGTTTTCCTGTTTGAATATATGTGTCCATGCAGCTGCCCAGCAAATGCACCAGAAGTCGTCATTGTCCTCAGTCTGGTCCCAGCTAGGAAGCACAGGATGAAAAACTGCCCAAGCCGTTTGTGCCAAGTACTGCTACTGGACGTGGTTGGTATTGCCCTTGGCTAACACTGGTTGCAGGCAGTATTTTTCCTTCTGTAGGCACTGTGACATCTTATCAAGACCGCACTCCTGAGGCTTGACACAGCTTGGATGAGGTGAATGAAGGCTGGACAGTAGGTGTTCCGTCAGCGTAGGTTTTGTACAGCCCTTGCTCATCTAAGCATGCAGGAATGAAACATCTAATATCTGCTGTTGAAGCCCAACAGAGTTTAAACACAGGGGAAGGCTTCAAGCTTTTCCTGATTGTCTTATGTTACTACTACCAAAAAGAAGAAAGCAGCTTTAAGAAGTAGACTTCATACCTGGGTACCTCTGGAGCTGCAGAGGGGTTATTGGTGAGTATTAATGTAGCATTGTACGGTTAAGGAGCAGGGGAAACACCTGGCTGTGGGGAAGAAATGAGTTCTGTTTGGTTCGGCCTTCTGAATGCTTATCAGTGGGATCCAAGTGATAAACCACACAGTTCACTGTTTTGTCTAACATTCTCTAGCAGTGTAATACAGAAGAGGGCTTGTAACAGAAGGAGGCTTTAACAAAGATTCATGACTGTGGTTATTTTAGGCTGTGTTATTCAGCTGTGGTGCTGGTTTGCTATCAAGTACCAGTACTAGCCCCACATAAAATACCTGGGAACATGTACAAAGGAAAACCTTGACCTTAATGGCAGCCCTAGACAGAGTGTAAGCCAGTGCTCACAGCCACTTGCCTTCTAAACTTCCAACACAGTATTTGCCCTTGCTGCTGGTCACAGAGATCTTACTTGTGATGACAGGTGCTGCCTATCATAGCAGCAAGCAAGGGAATGGCAAGAGTGGGCTAAGTACAAAGTATTAAATAACCAAAACAGCCACAGCACCCGTGTTCCCAGAGCTAACCCAAACGAAGACACAAGCACAGCTGTACACAGCTGTGCATTTCAAAAGGCAGGCTCACAGTCTTGGGAAATCGAGACGGAACAAGTGCTTGCTGGCTGATACCAAAAGGAAGCTGGGGTGCTAGGAGAGGTGTTCCAACTTGAATAGGATTTGTAAAGTGGCGTGACAAATAAGGTGGAGAAAGCACAGCGGGTAGTTCACGTTCTGGAAAGCTCTCCTGCAGCATGAACCCCATGGCGCTGTAGGAGAGTGCAAAAATGGGAACGCTGACCCGTATTTTAGCAGACTTCGCAATTCTGGGAAGTGCCCCGAGGTGGCACTGCTGCCCTGCGGTGCAGGGATGCACCTGAGCCCGGGGAGAGCAGCTCCAGCTTTTGGGATGTCCAAAGTAATAATGCAAAAGGCAAGGAGGAAGGTCTCTCCCAAACAAGAAAGCTGCAGGCAGGAGCAGCCTGGAGACAAGACCATAGGGCAGCTTGGGCTACAGCAAGAAATGAGTACATTTCTACATTTCTACAGCACCAGGGCTGCCACAGGAGTGAGCTGGAAGGTTTTCCTAACACCACACCTCTTCCACCCAGACATGGGAAGTCTCATCCTCGTACCATGTCATGGGGAAAGGCTGGCATTCCTGAACCCCCGGGAGTTCACTGTGTGCCTGAAACCGTGGCTGTCTTTTGAGAGTGCTGGGCATTAGCAACCCGAATATATGAAAGCATCGCTACGTACTCTTCAGGATGCTACAGCAGACACACTTTGAAGTATTCACATTCTGGAGTGAGTGTCCCCACATTGACTGATGAGGGATATATGTGATCACACCTAGACAAGCCCTGTAAATGAGCATAACCCCAAGCTGAACTAAAACTTCAGCACCCAACTGCACGCTAACAGCTGGGTGCTGAGAAACCATTGTGGGAGAAGAGTCCAGCTTTCCAGAGGTGGGAGCTTATAACCAGGGTCTGATCCAGAAGGCAACAGGGCTGTGATTTTGCAGGAACACCAATGCCAGGGCAAATAATAACCATGAGAGACTGCCTGGCAACTCACTGGAACAGTGTGGAAATACACGAACACAATCAGTGCCTCCCTCAGCAAGTAGCTGAGGATGTGGAGGTAAACTTTGTTCAAGGCAATGGCACAGAGGTGAATTATTAACACTGTTTCTGT
>JANHGB010041870.1:0-18314 GCA_026283785.1 Coracopsis vasa
CTGGCAACATCTGCATGCAAAAGAAATAACTTTTATTACAGCAAGTGACAAAAAAGCAGGAAGCTTTCAGGAATTATTTTGATGAAATAAATGCCATTATTTCTGCCAGCGAACCTTGTTTTATTATATTCATACAAACACATATAAAGCTGAAGTGAGAGCAAAAAAATTATATATGAGTATGCATACATAGTTACATATGCATATACCCACTCACATATTCACATTTAATAAGTCTTGCCCAGTGGAGCCATACTCTCTGGGCTATCTCTAATGACCTGTGCACAGTACTTCTTCAATGTAAGCAGAAAGTTATCAGGGCTCTACACAAACGGCAAAGCTGAACAACATCAGAGACATGAGAAGAGCAATCTACAGGAAAGGTCTAGGGGGATGATTAGACATCTGGAGAGGCCGCTGCCTGGGTATTCTGTAAGTCAGGCAAGTAACTCGCAGTAGCTACAGAGAACATCTCTTGGGACTCTTCACCCAAGAACAACACAGGAAAAATGTGATCAGCGGCCATAAACTCATACCTGGAGGTCCTGGGATTCCTTGTATACCAGGGAAACCTTTAGAAAGAGAAGTTTTCAATTAGGCAACGAAGTCAGAAACACCAATGTCAGTGAACTTTTAGCACATGTTATTCAAGTACACATTAGAAGCTAGTATGTCCTGAATCAAAGGTTAAGTTAAATAATCTACAGATATTTGCAAACAATACATTTAGGCAAAAAGCCCTGCTGTGACCCATCTTCCCCACTGGTCTTTCTTCAATAGTGTAAGGTCTATAATGGGGAAAATGGGAAAGGGGATGATTGATAATTTCTGTTTACTGAAGCATTTTATAAATTATGGAAACCAAATTTTAAGATTAAAATTTAGCTACTGACTTTTTTAAAGAAGTCTCAAGATTCTCTGTATTATTATCCTCTTTTTTGGTAGTACTGATTTCCATCTTGAATAATCTCACTGTATTAATTAACTGCCATAAAAACCAGATCCTGGTTTATCTCTTTCCAATCTATAACTGAAAGGCAGTGTTACTTATGATGAGGAAAAGAGCCCTACAAATTACCATCAAATGTAATAACCTGAAAGAAATTAAATAAATAACTGGAACATTTCACTGTCATATAGAGCTCCTGAGCTCACAGATTGGGCAAATTTAATTTAATTTAATTTTAATTAAGTAATAAAACTAAAATCATAACTCAATCAAAAAGACAAGACAAAATACATACCTTTTTCACCTTTTTGACCTTTCAGTCCAGGCAAACCTGAAAGTCCAGGCTCTCCTTTTTCACCAAACATATCTACTGGTCCAGTATCTATAATCTGAATCACAGGACAAAGGCTAGGACACTAGAAACATACAACTGTGCCCTCATTTGTATCTCTCCCTTCTTGACCTGATGGTACAGAGACCATTTTGGTCTGTACTAACAATTTTGTGCAGATTTGGTATACTTGCAATTTCAGTGACGTGTAACAACTGCTGTGAGCAGGTTGTAGCTGCTGAGGAATTACCATGAAAATTATTTCCTGTTCTACCAAAAGTCCTTCACATCAGTAGTAGAATTAAGTGGAGAGCTTTATAGCACCTTTCTGAACAAGAATGATGCCAAGAAACCTCAGCGTGGTCTAAGCGCTGACCCATTAGGTTTGTATTACCTTTAATTTTAAAATACTCTGTTCTGGTAATTTCTGCTAACATTGAGCTTGACATCTAGGATACTAATATTTAGAGTAACATATTCAGGAAGTATGCGCAAGCTTTAAAATAAAATCAGCAGATGTTGGGAATTTTCCCTCCTGTTGGGGAAGTAGCACCATCAATAATCTATTTGTTGCTGACTAACCCCATTTTTTATTTGAAATGTTTAAAAAATTACAGATGCAAGCTGACAGACTTACTCTTGAATTTTCTTTTGGATACTTCTATTGATTATCAGTGTCTATTATTTTCACAGTACAAAATAATTGAAAGTCATATTTTTTCCCAGCTCCTTTCCCAAATTTCAAACGTACTTAAAAGAACTGTATCCAACTTTTGTTTTCATTAAGAGAAAATTAGGACATGATTGATTAGAATGAGATCAGAACATGCACAGTCTCTCTTTATTTCCTCATTGTTTGAGCTCTTTGGCTTTCACAGAATTTATGTTTTCACTGAAGTTTAAAATAAAACAATAATTTATTTTACTTACTCTTCCTGGAGGTCCTGGAAAACCTCGTTCACCTTTGTCACCCTAAATCAAAATACAATGCACATTTTAAATACAGATCAGATTTTCTTCCCCACAAAATAGGATTTCCTTAGCTAACGAACACTTTGATACAGAATCATGCAACTTCCAAATGGTAAGTACCTGGACCATTATAATAAGCAGTACGAAATTAGTCTGCAATCCCGTACTGCTTTGCACTATGTAAAGAGAAACTGGATTTTTTAGGAAAGTACATTTGTACATATGTTGGCTGGGCAAAGAATTTGTGAAAATGAAGCCTGCATTAGCCAATTTGGGTAAGAGATCTCAACCAGGGATACCTATACTACATTAATTTTGACTTTTCTCAGACTCTGAGTGATGACTTTACTTACAACTTGGTTACATTCATTTAATATTGCTTAATATGCATTCATTGCTTTAATGCACATCTATGAATACGCCATACAAGCTCTTAACTTCTCTTTCTATGTGATGGGAAGTGAAGGCCGCTACTACGCACCTTGGCACCAGGTTCCCCAGGTCGTCCTGGAATCCCAAACCCACCAGGCAAACCCTGTGTGCAGAAGACAGCAAAACCAGAAAAGACAAGTACAGTTGTATCTTAGCCCTGGCAGCATCGAAGTTTTAAATTTTCAAACCAGTCACTAATTCACCAAAAGCAACAACTTTAAGTAAACAACTCAGGAGGCTAGAAATTTTCTACCATTTATAATACACAAACTACAAGAAACAGTACTGGAAATTCAGTAAAATACATACGGCTTCTCCTTTAGGTCCTGGCTCACCATCTTTTCCTGGCTTTCCCTGTAAAACACCAAGTTCCACTCTATTTAAACAGACAACCACACACATGCGATTTCTAAATACAGCGGGTGAAGCACTAGAACAACACAACCACTATTATAATGCATGAATTAAAGTGTGCTAATGCAGCTAACTGCAAATGGTACAAAGCAGGCAAATTGTGCCTGCCTAGTGCCTAAGTTACTCAACATCCTACAAGCTGCAGAATTAAATACAATCCTGCAAATCTGTTCCCAGATCCAGGAATAACATATGGATTTCCCAGTCAAGGAGTCTTCAAGAAAAAACATATCAACAGCACAGGAAACTGGAACCAGACCCAGAAACGTTTCCCTTCATAGTAATCCCTTTCTATATATATATACTCTCCAACCTCACAAAACCTCTATTCATAGACATTCAGTGGCTCAGTTTCAGCAGAAGGCTTGGAGTGCGGCCTCATATCAGATAGCGGGTAATCTAGTGGTAAATTGAAAGCTATAATTTCAAATCACAAGGCATATGATAACCTGGAATCCCAGACTTCCTCCTCCAGAGCAAAATGATTCACTATTAGACCACTGTGTTAGCCTACAGAGGAGATCAGATTAGTGATAAATGACCTAGATGGACTAACCTACTTTTGAGCATTCCCTTCCTCTTCCTATGGACCATGAAGGGACTGGCACCTAGGCTTGTAGCCTAATCCACTGAAAGTTGGCTTTTAGCTGGTGTTACAGTCCTTAGACTGTATGTGTATCGCAAGCAGTATGAGTATGTCCCATAAAATGAGAAAATATATATACTTAATGAACAAAGCAATAGAGCATGCAATTCAGTCCGAAAAATAATCCCATCAGTTTAGGTCAAAAAACTCTGTCTAGAACAATGAAATTGAAGGATAAAAACGATAAACCAAATGTGAACAGGCCACCAAAGTGTGCACCTATGGTATCCTATAAAGAAGTTTATGTGATTTTTAACAATTAATTAAAAATATGAGCTGTAAAGTCACAAGGATCTTCAAATGTACACTGTGATTGGAATTAATCATACAGTTTCATTCCATGAAACTAGAATATCAGGTCTGTTCATCTGTTCATCTTTCAAGCCTTATCTTAATTTCACAAGTAGCTATTGTTTCCCTGAACAGCAACAATTATATACAAAATATCTTAGGAACTTTTTTCAGGGAACTCTACAGAAACTGAAGGCTGTATTTTTGAACAATTCAAAGAACAGTTTTCCTCTACAATTTCTAGGCCAATATTTCTCCATTTCTCCCACTTTCAAGCCCTGATTTACTGTAAGAGTAAAAATTCCTATACAGCAAAGATAATCCCATCACATATCTTTACTGAAAGGATGATGGAACATTTGACCTTGAAGTACAGTAGAGCGCAAGATTGTCTCTTTTTCAGATTAAAGTACAATTCAACGCCTATACATGTGCTGGTACTTTTCTGACCGTTTATGAGGACCCACAATTTGAGATACAACACGTTAAATACGCTTGCATGTAGAAAACGTATGGTTTTGCTACCAGCTCAGCTATGAAAGATACAGCATGACTCATGTAGAAGTTGTATGGATAAGACTATGCTATAGATCAGAACAGGCAAATGTAACAGACGTTATGGCCTCAAGCATTTACAGTCAGGCTAGAAACCACCAAGCAAACATATTTCAGTCATCTACAGTTTCTGCTCCATTTGTCTTCTTTATAAGAAATGGTACCTCTAGGCTAAGCAGGCTTATTTTGTAGATTGCATGTAAGAGGCCTGCAATAAATTCAACATGTTCCATCTAGCTAAAGTCATCCCAACAAAGTGATATGTTTTCCTTTGTTTTTCCTTCTGTTCCAGAATGACTTAATCTTGCTTCAGTTGGGGTTAACGGGAGTCCTGCCTTTGCCTTCAGCACTGCAAGCTACTGTTAGGTGGTTTTGTTTATCTGAAAGCGTGCTACATACACTACTGTATGTTATCACTACCTTGACTTGTACACCTGTCCAACAGCAAAACTTGCCTGTTTGAAATATACCAAATTTGCTGGTTTGCTAATGGTTACGAAGTTTAATTAGCTTATGGAAACAATGCAATGACTGTACTTAGAGTATTGATAAAGTTGAGCATACTTACACGTGGACCAGGCTTCCCAGGTTCACCCTTTTCACCTTTGAAACCTGAACCTGGCAATCCCTGCAAAATAAATACACACCAGATCAAAAATACTGCCAAATTCTAAAGTAAATTTGCTTTTATCCAACAGCTATAAAGATATTCAGGGCCATTATCAGATTCTTCACAATTTTTATAGTGATTAAAAAAAATTTAATCTATACAATACTCACTGGAACTCCCTGTTCACCCTTTTCACCTGGATCACCCTAATGAAATTATAAAAAAAGAAAAAAAAGTAGATTAGTAAGCAAAACCTTAACCATTATTTATTTAGGTTGCAAATCACTTAACTCTTCAAGTCAGAAAAAGCACATTTAACCTTGTTCGCTACTTCAAGTATTATGCCTAATAGTATGATGTACAAGTCAGAAAAACACAAAACATAAATCCATTAAGCTAGTACACTGTACTAGTATATATTGCTTAGACTGCCTAATTCAATAACTGAAAAATTAATTAACACTCAGATTCCATGAATGTGATTCTGCACATGAAAAGTCCAGCACAAGCTACTTAATTCAAATTTACAGAATATTTGGTGTTTACAGGACTACGCTTATCAATCCTCCTTCCTCAGAAAGTCCTCTGCTGTACACATTACATATTCATGCAGTTATTTATGCATTTATCATACATTTTTCAGATAAATTGCTCGAAAGACAATCAAAATTCATTCATGAAGTAAAACAGGAAGAAGCATTTGAAAATTTGCTGTAGGTGACTTACTATACTTTTTCCTGTCTTACTTTAGTTTGCTAATTCCTATTGATCATATTTTAATGAAAAAACAACAAGATTAATCATTTAAGGTCTCACCTTTTCTCCTCTTATGATTTCACTCCCTTTTTCTTTCATATGTGGTGCTGGTCCTGGGGGGCCTGGGGGGCCCCTTACCCCTTGTTCTCCCTGTCAACACCAAATCCAAGAGAGTCCATTGAAAACAGTACTGACATTGAGAACGAACATTACTAAGGCAATAACATTAAAGAGAAATACCACTTACTTTTTAAAACATAGCTAAATTTTTTTTTTTAATTCTTATTTCAGCAAAATCAGCCAGAGAAAGGGTTACATCACAGTTATAGGAGGCACAGCTATATAATGGGTAACAGACAGAGACTGCCCTGAAGAAAAATCTCTGAATCTCCTGGTAGGGTGAAGAATGATTAATATCAAATACGAGGAACACATCCGATTAATTATTGTAATAGGACAAATTTTTTAGTGCCTCCTTTAGGAAGAAGATAGGGATAATGAGCTAAATCAATGTCAGGTATAACATCATAATGAACAAAGTCTATAATAGTTCATTGTTCATGACTTTTGCTCATTTAGGTGTAAGTTACAGATTTACTCAAGCATTCCAAAAATTACAATGTTCTCCATGGATTGATTCCAACAGTTTGTTTATTTTAAACAAAGTAATAGGATATGTCTGACAGTTGTTCTCTAGAAGTTTTCAAGAGACTTACCTTTTCACCTTTGGGACCCTGAAAGCCCAAGCCCATATAGCCCTGAAAATACAAATTACACGTACTTAGCCAGTTTTTATCAGCAGCACATACATGCATACATACACATATATGAAGGTATTCTGTACACCGCAAAAGCAAAGAGAGGATATAACAGACTGAATATGTCTTTTAAATGCACATGTGAAACAAATATTTATTTCCTAAACCTCCTGCTGTGTTTTTAAGTCCTGTTTCACAGCAATTTGTGAAAATACAGATAGAAATTTATCAAATAATTTTATTGTCAGTATGCTCTCTTTTTTTTTATTTCTTCAACATTTTAGTGAAAATTTTGACATTTTTAGATGAGGTCAAATAATCATAGAATGTTGCAATTACTACTGATTTAACCAAGCGAGACAACAGATGTCCATTAAGGCATAAAATAGCTCCCAAAGTGTAAAAAACCCAGTCCTTTATGACCATTAGTTTCCAGATTTTTGGGGATCTGATATGCCAAATAACAAATTAATAGACTTAATCTTTACAACAAAAAGTCTTACCTTCTCACCTGGAAGCCCTGGTGGCCCTGGGGGACCCTATAAGACAGTACATTTTAGCATATATATAATGGAATATAGGTGGAATAATGCTTTATTCTATAAAGACAGCAAGAACGCAAATCTTTCCCTTAGACCAAGATGTAAAATCTTTTTCTGCTACTGTACATAACTCACAATTAAATAATAAAATCCAACAGAATCTGTCTAAGATACCTCATCAGACCTTATTTTGCAGTTAGTAATGTCTACTCAGCACCTAGACAAGAGACAATTAAAAAAAAAGAAGTCTATGGTACTGCACTGTAAAATAAGCTTATTGCTGATTTTTTTTTTTCCCAGCTCTGCAGGCTAAATATTAGTCCTCACCTTTCTTTCATTAAACTTCTTCTTTGTCACATCAGCAAGCGTGAATTATGACTAAACTGCACTACCGTTTTCCTCTACATCACTTTCAGTTTCTTCAGAAGGGTAAGAAATCTCACACAGCACACTTTAATAGCCAGAAACACTGGGTTGACTTTCACCAGACAGAAATAACTGATTGCTGCTAATGTTACCTGCATCCAGTACATAAACAGAAGATATTATATCTGTTAGACCTGTCAAAATGTCAAATAGCTGAAGTGCCTTCAGCATTTGGCAATTTCCATAATAACAGACAGTTGATATCCTGCTTTCCACAGTACTACTTACTGTGGCTGTCCGTAAGTACAACCTTGGCAAACATTTTGATTTAGATCTATCTAGTAGTGTGGCTCATTTTCTATCAATTAAGTGGCAGAAGAGGGGAAAAGAGGACTAACTGCTACAGCCCCTTCCACACTAAAATACTCTCCAAGCCTCTTCTTGAGAAGAGATCACTGTAGGTGCAATTGCTGTTGAAAACCTATGCTACCTATATATTCATGGTAGAGTCCAGGAGGTTAAACATGAAGCCTGGAACCACAGGTTATCTTTCCCAAATCACAACAAACACTGGCTATACACACCCTGTAGAACTTTCCTATAATAAAACTCTTATTAGTAAAGTGCAAATCACCATGGAAGGAAACTTACTGGCTCTCCTGGCGGCCCTTGTGGCCCCATTGGGCCCTGAAACCCTCGAGTTCCAGGGGGACCCTATGAAAAATTAAAATTGCATAATTAAAAAGTGATATTTATTTGGAAATTTCATAATACTGATAGAATTTTAATTGAAGCTCACTGCTACTCAAACATCATTCAGACTTACAGGTAGTCCAGGTTGGCCAGGAAAGCCTTTATCACCTTTTAGCAGGCTAGGAGGTAAAAGACCAATCACTTCACCGGGATCTCCCTATAGTAAGAAAGTAAAAACAGTAATACTTGAACATCCATTCAAATACATTCAAAGACACCAATACTGAGATGAGAAGAAAGTTGGAGCTATGCAAAGTTTGGAATCATTTGGAAAGCTGACTTTAAAGAAGTCACCTTCTTTTAATTCAGCTGAAACATAGCAAGAGATATTTAAAGTTAAGACCTCCATTGCCAAATGTCTTTTAAAGCCACCTGAAGAGATTCCAGTACCAAATCTACCTTCATACCTTAATTTCCTATACTGTAATGGGTAATAGTAAAGATTTTCCCACCAAATCTACCACTACTACAGTGTCACCACACAACTGGAATATCTGACCTGGCTGTTGAGAGAAGCAGTAACCTCACAATCCCTTTTCCTGGCTAAGATCTTTAGTCTTATACCATATTTTGACATAAAAGCCATTTATGGCATCCTCTTTCTTCCAAAAAGGAATCCACTTTGTCTTAGTTTAGAAAACTATTCTGATCGTTATCCACTTCTTTATGTTTCTTCTTTTTACAGCAAAAGATCCCTTTTTTCCTGCATTTTTGTACAAAATTTCAACAGTGTAAGTGATTTTTTTTTCATGAGTTGCACACCTATGCATACATGCTTAGGAAAGAAACATTTGAGTACTTTTGTGCTTATAAACTAAAGCAGGTTCTTCCCATGTGAGATAAAGAGAAAAGAGCATTTTACAACTTCAGGTAGCCATGTCATTACAAATCTGAGATTACATTTAGATTCACATTTAGCTCATAGTTCCAAATTGCGTCTGTTTATTTTAAAGAAGCTCTCTGTTGACATTCAATATTTCATTCTCCTGCTCACCGAATGCATTCAGATACCTAGTTAGTTAGTTTACACATACCATTTACACATAATTAATGATATGCACTACTTTTTCCTGTTGCAATCTATGTAACACACATTGAAGATCTGCATGGAACAACACATATGTTCAATTGTTATTAACTGGAGGTCTCCCCACTGTCTTTGTTTAGTGGGACTGCGGAACAGAGTACAAAATGAAACATGGTGGTATAATTTTTCAGTCCTTAAGTAAGGACTCCTAGTCTTGGAGGGTGTAGAGTTCACCCTAATTCTTATTGTTAAAAGCAGGATATCAACACAGAGTAAAATGTACCTTCATTCCAGGAGGTCCTGGGGGTCCCTGTGGAAAAAGACATATTTGATATTATTGTTCCTCAGTATTGTATATTTTACATCTTCTACTCTACAGCTTTTCATATAGCTGTATTTGCATTTCAAGAATAAAGGTTGAAACAAGTGAATCAGGCATGAAAGAATCTACTTACTATGCTCCCAGTCAGCCCTGGTAAACCTGGGGGACCTACAGGACCTCTTTCACCCTAAAGGGAACAGAGAAATTGGTTTTGTTTAGGGAACATACGCTTGAGGGATGTTTTTATTTCAAAACAGAGATGCTGTTATAAACATGTAAATGTCACCTTCGTGCCATTACATCCTGGAATGCCAGGTGGACCAGGAGGGCCATCTTGTCCAGGAATGCCCTACATGAAAAGGAAGTAAAGAAATTAGCAATATTAGCAATAATCCAGCTCAGATGCCACAATTAGAACTTTGAAGTTCTTTGTAAAAATACTTCATACATACAGGAAGGCCTGGGTTTCCTGGGAAGCCTGATACTCCTGGGGGACCCTGCAATTGACAAAAACATAAACTGAAATGGCAAACCCATAAAACAGCAATGACAAGCTGCAGCCCAAGTCTCATCTCCAGTGGTGACAGTCAAAATACAGTAATAGTTTCTTTTAAATTTCCTTGACAATACAGCTCTAATCTTCAAAACCTCTCAAACATGGCACCTAAGTAATCAATAACTGAAACCAACTCTTTATATTTCTTTAACTTTTTAAGCTGCAGTATGGATTTCCTTTAACAGGAACTGGCCCAGGGCCTTATGTACAGATAAAAAGGAATGCAGAGGTGCTGTCTTCTTACAACCATCATTTCCAAAATGAAATTTACTGTAAGCACCTCTTCATAGCAGAAGAGGTTGTTAACACACTGTAAAATGCTTCTCTATCTTCATACTCCACATCACTGTAGCAATTCATCCTTATTCTCAAAGAGCCTACTGGGTTGAGATAGCTCTCTCCTTGAACAGCTTTTCAGTGTAATGAATCAGGAGTCTGACTTGGCACATCATTTTTATCTTACCAGTTTATATAATCATGCAGTATTTTCTAATACATGTATTATGCAGCAGAAAAGATGTATGGGAATACTGTGCTCAGATAGAATATTGGCATCTTCCAAAACTTTGTAATTGCTAAAATACAGTCTACTTGCACTGTAGCACACAAACACATTTGTCAGGAGATGCCAAATTTACATTAGCACCCAGGATACCCCAGGGTATCATGAACATCATGGACTGAAATAAGGATTTCTTGATCTAGTAGAATAACCCCTCTGAAATAGTTCAGAAACGGCAGTTGATCCAATAAAATCTATGTGCTGCAGCAACTGCAGGCAAACGCAGAACAAAACTGAGACAGCATTTTGAAAATCTGTGGACAAGCTGATAGAGCTGAAAATGTATGCATCATTACTGGTTAGATCATTTGAATCCTCTTTCACCATCACATTATGAAATGTGAAAATGCTTAGAATGAGGTTGGCACTTCACAAAACCCCAAAAGACATGGCCCTGGTTAATACAATGTGCTAAAATAAGCGTTATGTAAGTGTCACATTAAACAGAAATGACAACAGGAAGGTGACAGGTATGTTCAGAGCCTCTTCTAGCAAAGTCAAGAGTCCTTTGTCCCTGGCTTTAATTAGGCTCTGCACCTTATGAATATTTTTACCATGTTATATGTTCACGGGTGTGTCAGCTTCTCTGCTGGAGTGCTTGAAGGAGTTTAGATGGCAAACATAAAAAAGAATTTTGTATGAGATAATAAGGTTGGTTCATATTCAAGCTGTAAAAAAGCTTCTTGATATGTCAGAAAGATATCCAAGACATATTGAAAGTGCTATTGATGCAGTGGTAAGTACATGGTGAAAATGCAAATGGGCAAAGGTACTGAATGCCCAGTACAGAAAGAACTTCAAAGGCAAATGCAAGGATCTTGAAATTATTGTGCAGCACGAGGGGATGTCATTAACTCAAAGAAAAGACTAACCCTATCTCATGCTTGAAGGCAGTCATGGAAAGTTAAAGAGAGAAACATATAGAGAGCAGAACTGCAAAAAAAGTAGAACTCACCCTCGTTCCCTTTGTTCCTGGCAGTCCTGGTTCTCCAGTATCACCCTGCAAAGGAAAAGAGATAGCTTTGTCTTTCCTAGGGACAACAATTTAGAGAAATCTGAGCGTTTTAAATACTAAAGCTTAAGCTCTTACCTTAAGCCCTGGTGGCCCAGGGGGACCTTCAGGTCCTTGCATTCCAGGAAACCCAATCACACCCTGTAGTCCCGGCAAGCCTCTTTCTCCCTGGGGAAGTAGAAAACTCATTAGCAACTAAACAATCTAAGCCACTTCTTCAAGCAACTCACATATTCCATTTCTGTGCTCAAGAAACTTGCTAGGTGGTAAGAATCTACATATGACAGCAAACATTTCACGCTGGTATTTGAAAGAAAGATTATTATAAACAAAGAAATATTTCTGGTTCAATAATAGGTTGGCAGAAGCTGAGTGTGGCACAATAAAAAAACACTCTTTTAATGTCAACGAAACCTTTTTTCTGTCTCCCCGAATAGATCTTGTTCATAACATGTTTATACCCATGGAATCAGGAAGAACACTTTCCCTCGAATAAGACCTATCTGCATTCCTACAGAGATACCACTAAATCCTGGTAGAAAATCTAAAACCTGGAATCAGCAATTAAATTCCTGAAAACCACAAATATCAATGTTTGGTCACTACTGTATGAATACCAATACGACTCCTCTTCTAATACATCATTCACAACAGTAGATTTAGGAGACCAGGCTTGTCACTTGTTCTTGAATTTCAAGGTGGTTCAGAGTGCTTTAAGATACAGGATCTTCTCAAGAAGCTGAACTTACAGATTGTATGTGTCATCCTTTAGGTTGTTCTTTAATGTTGTATGGGACACCTGAGTTTTCTGTGCTGTCCCTAACTGTATTTCAATTAGATAAAACTAGAGGCACAAAATCCACGCTCTAGATCAATATTTCCGCTATTATGCATTCACTATACCTGAGCTCCCAGTGAAACCAAGAGAAACATTGTCTGAATAAAAGCTACAAAGTCTGCACATAGGGGAGCCTGAAAACAGCAAATCAAGCAAATCAAAAGCCAAATGTTCCATGTAGGAAGTAACCAGAGTTGTCCTTTCTAGGTGGTTTGAAACAGGGAGAAACACTTCATATTGTCCAAAACTGTGGGAATATTAGATGAATAAAATATTAGTGAGCAACTGCAAAAAGGAAAAGGTATACAAGTTAAAAAAAACATGGCACCTGTTAATAAACTCAAAACATAGACCAATTTTCAAAGCATACAAACAGGAAAATAAAATCAACAGGGTTCAAAACAAAAGGAAGCTACACAAGTATTTAAGTATTTTCTGCAAAACAATGAGAGAAATAAGATTGCTATTTGCTAATTGAGTATTTGGATTTTAGGATGGAGAATAGCAAAAAACTTTTCTCTTGTTTGCTCAGGATGGAGATTCCCAGCAATATGCTGGTAACTTGCAGGGATCACCTGAGGACTGAGCACACAAGAAAAGAAGAACATCTAAGTCTTGGAGAGCTCACTTTTCAAGTAGGCATAACAGGCATCTTGCAAAGAAAAGGTTATATCGTGCAGGCAGAGAAAACTGAGTGATGACCCACAGATATGGTGCAAGTTACACTTTTGGAAGATGAGTTATTGGGTTGATGCTGGTTTTTAGCTCCTTGTCAAGGATTTTGTTAAAATGATGAAGAAAAAGGGGAGAAGAGAGGTGACTGACAGATATGAGCAGAGCCAAGGAGGAAAAGAGAGGAGAAAACTATAACTGAGTTGATAAGAGCATGAGAAAGTGAAATCAAAATAGCACTCATTTATTAAACAATCCTGCCAGGAAAAAAATCTCCTGCTGCTTCCCTTCCTCCTACAAAAACACATTTTCCAGTAAAAAGGTATTTTCTGAGGCAAACAAGCAGCTTTTCCTTGAAGTGCCAAAATGACACGATCTCTTCTCTTTACTCTCCAGTATTCTTTGTAATGGTTGAGAATAAAGTTTTCTAGCAACCCAAGTACGAGGCAGTATGTTAGACCACAAAACACAGCGAAACAAAGCAAACAGCAGAACAGCTGAAGAAATATATTTGTAGGTCAGCTGTAAGAAGTACAAAGTCCAAGTTCTAAAGTAACAAATTGCTTTGAATAATATTTTAAGGAAGAATGTATTAGGATCCAGGATAAATGTTGAAGTAATTAAAAATCTGAAGGCTATTTGAAAAAGTAAACAGATTACTGAGGTTCTTAAACCTATACTTTGGCCTGCTAATTAGCACTGCACGAACAAGAGTATTTCTGCAAAATCAGATGCTGTCTCACTTCAGATCATAATTTCACACTGAACCCTGGGCACTTGCTCTCATGACCTGCTGGGAGATGGACTAAGGAGGAAGAAGACACACAAGTATATAGAACAGTATTTTCCATTACTGAAGAAAAGTACAATATGTGCAAATGAAAAGAAAACAAGATTATTTTGACACTCACAGAGAAAATGAGTCATGTGTAGCTCAACTAATACTTTCTATAGTCAGGAGTTCAGAGTATTTCAACACACTTCAAACAAAACACAGGGAAATATGCTTTCTTCCATTCTTAAGGAAAGAAAACTGTGGTTTACAGATTGGATTTTCACTTAGCCTAAGGCTCCCTTAAGACTGTTCTGGCACTGTAAAAGGGCCTTAATGTGCCTGTAAATCACTCACTAAGCTAATGACCACTTCAGCTTGCCAAGGAGGTTAACTCAAACTTGGGCTTCCAAGGCAACTAGAGTCAGTTCTCTTAAGGCTGTTTGAAACCTCCCAGGCTGTCCTGTCTGAGGGGTAAAACATAGCTGCAGGAGCAGAGCCGAGACCATACCAAGTCGCTCTGAGCAGAGATACATCCAGGTTTCCCTAGAAACGTTTTACTTTACTGACTTGAACTGCTTGGCCAAAACTAAAAATAACTGGCTATTCGTCCAGGACTTCTGGACATCCAGTCAAGCTACTGGACATCCCAACGCCTGGAGAGCATAACTTCTGAGCTTGTGGAGGGCTGTGCTGTCCCAAATACTGCAGACTCATGGTTTCTCATCCTAGAACTGAGCTCATCTTTTTGCCTCTGATTAGCCATACGGAAGTAAGGAAACATAAAGGTGACTGCGTGTGTGAAAGCTGCTGCATCCCTCCCTGCATGCAACCTGCAACCTTAGCCACTTATTCTAACAGGTGAACATGGATTTTCATACTGCTTACACCTCTCCCTCTACTCTGCCTTCCCATTTCATTTTACTGCAAAGTACGTTTGAGTAAGCAGTCCAAAGTAAGTACTGAATAAGTAGCCCAAACTTGTGCAGTCCCAGGCTACACAGTTAATGGGACCTTACCTCTCCATGTCATTCACAGAAACTCAGAGAAGTTATGACAACCTATTTCACCACAACCCTGTAACAGACCTAGGGATGTCCCCTGGATTCCAGTCCCTTTCTTTAGTCCAGGTAGCAGACGGCCTCTTTGTATCAGTCTCAGAAAACTAGTGTGTCAAAACTTGTAAGTGAAGAAGCAGTGCTAATGAACAAAGGTCTTATTTCAGTAGTCCTGCTCCAGTTAGTACCAACTTCCATCATGAGATATTTCTTGGCATCAGTGAAACTACACTAAACTACAGTAAAATCCTATCAGTCTCTACGTATCTACCCTGAACAAGAGAGTACACAAGCTCTACCATCTAGTAGCTGTAAAGATGCATGTGAATGCAGAGCTCCATGTGTCCTAATGTCACTGGGTAGATTAGCCCGCAGAGATCACTGAGATAGCAACATTTGCACTGCTGCTTTCCTACCCAGTACCTTATTTGGAACTTCAAGCTTAGATGAAGCTATTGCTTATTATGCTGCGCAATACAGACATAAGCATGTCCTGAAGATGCCTTGCATTGCAAGGAAATACTTGAGCAGCATCCTTTCCCTCCTTGCTTGCCCAGTTCTTTTCTTTACTCAATGTTCCAATCAAGCAGCCCAAGAGCTAGTGTTTGTACTACATTTATGCCGCTACTCATTAAGCATCCACACTGAATAAATTGGCAAGCTACCGCTGCTACCCACTTATTTTTCCCTCAGCACTGAGATTTCTAGCTGCGATGCATGAAAAGCATGAGACTCTGACTGCAAGGGCTATGTATTGTTAAAGTTCCAGTATTCACAGCTGTGAAATCTTGGCAAGTAATGTTGAAAGAGCTTCTGCTTCTTACAAATCAATTCATGAGACTCAAAAATTAAAACAGATGTAACCAAGTCATCTGTACCTCTGCTGATTCAATACAAACTGTCAGAAAGCACAAAGGAGAATTCATTACTCAGCTCACAAAAATTAATATTCTGCCACTCAGCTGCTGAAAATGTGAAGGTGCTACATAAAAGGACAGCAAGTACTCAGTCACTGTTGCACTCATTTAGCAAGCAAGATGCCTGTGCTAGCCCAGCTTTTGTGAAACGTATCCAAATGCCTTTGCATTAGATATAGTTCAAATTAAAAGCAACTGAATGGACTTCTAGACAGAGGTGAACCTGTTAAGAGCGTAACAGCATGGGCTGATATTTTTTCTGGCACCTACCCTTCCAAATTTGCCATGAAATTCTGTTTGACACATGGAACAACTGCAGATTGCTAAGCAAGAGAGTCACATGAAGTAAGTAGTTTCAGAAGATTCAGCTGTAATAAATTAAGTGCTGAGGGGGAGGAAACAATCACCACCACATGATAAATTATTTCTGCTATTATTTTGCTTAGGGCCTGCAGGACTGGGAGATTTTAGATAGTGTGGGCTCACAGGGTGTCTGGGCCCATATGAATATAATGTTCCCAGGCTCTCCAGAGACTCAGGCATATGGTGAATAACAATGTGCAGATCTTCCTGAAGCCATCTGAAAGATGCTTCATTTGCCACTCACAGCAATCGCCCTGAAGCTGAGACAGCAGGACAGGCACATGCCTGCCCTTCAGCTGAAAAGGCATAAAAGTCTTATGGAGAGATGCCACAAGGCAGCCGAGCTGATCTACCCAGCAAAGATAGCTCTTCTTTTAAAGGCATGGTGCTATTTCATTCTTCTTTACATCACCTGGTATAATTTCCTCAACCTCCATTGCACCAGTCCAGCTCACTAAATTTACTTACTTTCCTTTAGCTAGTAAGCTTGCTCTGGCCTTGGTGAGCTGAGGAGCTCATCAGGCCAGGCAGCTGAGGCGGGGAGGACATAGCGATGCAGGACACAGGGCGGAAAGGCAGCGAGAGCAGCCTCTCACACCAGCGCAGTGGGGTTTGTTGGAGTTCATTCACCAGAGCTCCTCAGCTGTGCCTTCGCTGCAAGAGAAACTGAGCTGGGAGCCAACAAATGCTTGACCTTGCTGGAAAGCCATCTTCAGAACAATGTTCCCGCTGACTCCAACATTGTTATAAGCATAGACTTCCTCTCTCACAAACACACATGCTCCCCTCTTCCCAAAACCTAATGTTCATTGAACTGAAACGCCACCAAAAGCATGCGTGCCAAAGAAATGCAACTGCTTCAGGATGAAAACTGACAATGCAGTTTCCAAACAGAGAGAAATAGGGCCTGCAAATTCAGCACTCTTTTCTACTTTTATTCGTATCCTCAGTCTGATTTTACAAAGAGTCTCAAACATTGCTTTTGAAAGAAATTAGTTTCAGACATAGACACAACTGTTGACAAGAAAACCCACAATCCAAATCATTCATCATTCCTTGATGCTCCAGTGTAACCTTGTAAAATCTACAGCAATTCGTAACAGCCTTGCAATGCACTACATGGTTTCTACCCAGACTATCTCAAGCCACATGAGAAGTGAATACAGGCTCTGTATTTGTTCCTTCAGCTGATAAAACTGCGAGTGCTGAAGTGAATTGGCTTTGAGGTGTTAGACCAGTAATTACACTGCACAGTGGGAAACACTATTGTGTGATCCAAGTAACTCACTCAAGTCACTGTATTTCTGCACACTCTTTTAAGCGTGTATTACAGAATTGTAATTGTCTCAGTGTTACATTAGTGAAGACACAGAGGTGGGCAATATCCAATTCTTTATTAAAGCAGTATTTTTAACCACCAGAGGGAGCACAGGCCCTGAATATCTCTCAGGATTAAAATAAACATGTACGATAAATATCATCCGTTTGTCCTCAGCTGCACTTACCATTTTCAGTATTTTATTGAAAGTGTGAAGTGGATATCAGTCAAACAGAAGTACTGCTATATGCTCACAGAGCAAGAGTGTCCTCAAATGCACCATGGATGCTTAACATTACAAAATTCCCACTGCACATCCTTCAGCACTACAGTCTATCTGTGCTATAGCTATATAATTCTGGAGCTACACAAGTAACGAGTAACTAATTACATAAATATAACTATGAAGACATGCAAAGAATCTGTGTAGGAGTTCTGTAAACATCTTGGCTCACCCAGAAGTTTTGGGACTGAGTTCCTGACAGTATGCAGAGTAGAAGAGGGGGTAGGGGGATGTGGGGG